>PVIU01002512.1:28819-170298 GCA_004026605.1 Ondatra zibethicus | reverse complement strand
CCACAACCTCTCCAGCATAAGCTGTCATCAGTGTTTTGGATCTTGGCCATTCTTACAGGTGTAAGATGGAATCTCAGAGTTGTTTTGATTTGCATTTCTCTGATGACTAAGGATGTTGAACATTTCCTTAAGTGTCTTTCAGCCATTTTAGATTCCTCTGTTGAGAGTTCTCTGTTTGGGTCTGTACTCCATTTTTTTTTATTGGATTATGTGATCTTTTGGTGTCCAATTTCTTGAGTTCTTTGTATATTTTGGAGATCAGACTTCAGTCTGATGTGGGGTTAGTGAAGATCTTTTCCCATTCTGTAGGCTGTCGTTTTGTCTTGTTGACCGTGTCCTTTGCTTTACAGAAGCTTTTCAGTTTCAGGAGGTCCCATTTATTAATTGTTTCTCTTAGTGTCTGTGCTGCTGGGGTTCTATTTAGGAAGTGGTTCCCTGTGCCAATGCATTCAAGTGTACTTCCCACTTTCTCTTCTATAAGGTTCAGTGTGGCTGGCTTTATGTTGAGGTCTTTGATCCATTTGGACTTGAGTTTTGTGCATGGTGATAGATATGAGCCTATTTTCATTTTTCTCCATGTTGATATCCAGTTATGCCAGCACCACTTGTTAAATATGCTTTCTTTTTTCCATTTGATATTTTTTGCTTCTTTATCAAATATCAGGTGTTCAAAGATGTGTGGATTGATATCCGGGTCTTCTATTCGGTTCCACTGGTCCTCCTGTCTGTTCTTATGCCAGTACCAGGCTGTTTTCAGTACTGTAGCTCTGTAGTAGAGTTTGAAGCTAGGGATTGTGATGCCTCCAGAAATCTTTTATTTCACAGGATCGTTTTGGCTATCCTGGGTCTTTTGTTTTTCCAAATGAAGTTGAGTACCATTCTTTCAAGGTCTTTGAAGAATTTTGTTGGGATTTTAATGGGCATTCCGTTGAATCTGTAGATTGCTTTCGGTAGGACTGCCATTTTCACTATAGTAATTCTGCCTACCCAAGAGCATGGGAGGTCTTTCCATTTTCTGGTGTCTTCTTCAATTTCTTTCTTCAAAGATTTAAAGTTCTTGTCATACAAATATTCCACTTGTTTGGTTAGAGTTACTCTGAGATATTTTATGCTATTTGTGGCTATTGTGAAGGGTGTTGATTCTCTGATTTCTTCCTCAGCCCTTTTATCATCTGTGTACAGGAGGGCTACTGATTTTTTTTTTAGTTAATCTTGTATCCTGCTGCACTGCTAAAAGTGTTTATGAGTTGTAGAAGTTCCTTGGTAGAAGTTTTGGAATCGCTTATGTAAACTATCATATCATCAGCAAACAGTGCGAGTTTGACTTCTTCTTTTTCAATTTGTATCCCCTTGATCTCCCTTTGGTGTCTTATTGCTCTAGCTAGGACCTCAAGAACTATATTGAATAGATATGGAGAAAGTGGACAACCTTGTCTTGTTCTTGATTTCAGTGGAATCCCTGGGAAGTTTCTCTCCATTTAGTTTGATGTTGGCTGTTGGCGCGCTGTATATTGCCTTAATTATGTTTAGGTATGTTCCTTGTATCCCTGCTCTCTCCAAGACCTTTATCATGAAGGGATGTTGTATTTTGTTAAAAGTTTTTTCAGCATCTAATGAGATGATCATGTGGTTTTTATTTTTCAGCTTGTTTATATGGTGGATAATGTTGACAGATTTTCGTATGTTGAACCATCCCTGCATCTGTGGGATGAAGCCAACTTGGTCACGGTGGATCATGGTTCTGTTGTGTTCTTGGATTCGATTTGCTAGTATTTTATTTAGTATTTTTGCATCAATGTTCATGAGTGAGATTGGTCTGTAATTCTCTTTCTTAGGATTGTCTTTCTGTGGTTTGGGTATCAGGGTAATTGTAGCCCCATAAAAAGAGTTTGGCAATGTTCTCTCTGCTTCTATTGTGTGGAATAATTTGAGGAGTATTGGTATTAGTTCTGAGGAAGGTTTTTAAACACAAAAACCTTCCCCAGTTAAAACACAAAGTCAAATGAAAACTGGAGTCAATGCAACACGTCTTCCTGATTTTTAAAGTGATAGCTGCAGTTGTCCTGACTGTCAGTGCTCAAGGGGCTTGTGATTGGCTCAAGAACCCAGCAGGGACCCATATCTGTCATTTAAGTCCCTTTAGACAAAACAGCACAGTGTTTACACATAACCTGCTGTGGTGGTTATTTTCAAATGACAACCTGACACAACCTAAGCTGCCCTGGAAAGGGTCTTAGTGTGGGATTACTTAGATCCGGTTGGCCGGTGGGCTGACTTTGGGGGGACTGTCTTTGTTGTTAGTTGATGAAGGGGGACCCAGCTTATTGGGTGGCACCATTCCCTAGGCAGGGGATCCTGAGCTGTAGAGGAAAGGAACCGGCTAGGCGAAAGCAGGCAACCTGCGCCACTGTGCCTGCTGCTCATATAGGTGCTGACGGTTCAGACTCCAGTTCCCATGCTTGCACAGCCCGCGCCTTACCTACTGGGTCATTTCCCAGCCTACACACTAGTTTGTTGTTGTAGCTTGCTTTTTGAGACAGGGTTTCTCTGTAGCTTTGGAGCCTGTCCTGGAACTAGCTCTTGTAGACCAGGCTGGCATCGAACGCACGGAGATCCGCCTGCCTCTGCCTCCTGAGTGCTGGGATTAAAGGTGTGCGCCACCACCGCCCGGCTCTACACACTATTTTTAAACCATAAATCCATGTTTGTATCTCCACCACAATCCAGCATCAACAAATTCATTCTTGTCTCCCCTCTTTCCTTATTTATAAATGCCCGCAGCTATAAGACATGTTATTCTCATTCATATATACATATAAATGCATATATTGTTTTTAGGACTTATCTTTTTAATTATGTGTACATGTGCATGTGTCTATGTGTGGGTGTGCATGTGTGAGTGTGGGCGTCTGTGGAGGTCAGAGACACTGGGATCCCTCAGAGCTAGAGTTACAGGCAGTAGTGAGCTACCTGGAGTCTGGGATTTGACCGTAGGTCCTCTGTAAGATCTTAAGTGGTCTTAACTGCTGATCATCTCTCGAGCCCTGGTTTGTTCTTGAAGACAAAGTCTCACATAGCCTAGTCTGGGATCTGATATCCCATGTAGCTGAGGGTGGCATGAGACTCTTCCCTTCCCCTCCCAAGCATAGGAATGATAGGAGTACACCGTCTCACCCACTGTATGACTTTTTTTAAATGTCCTGTGCGCTAGCGATACTTAATGATGTGCTGTGTACGCCTCCCTCAACATAATCCAGAGGAGACATCGTAGAGGAAAATGACAGTGACCAGCTGCTGAAGCCAGGAGAAAGCATGGGCATTAGTCGTCCCCCAACTCTAGTGTATGGCTCAGAAATTCCACCACGTAAAGCAAGATTTCTACCTCATAAACTGGTCCAATCTCATAGTCTGTGAAAAATCCAACTGACGGTTTAGCCAGAAACACAGGGGTGTCTGCACAGCTGTGGGAGTGAAGGGGAAAGAAAGGAAGTGAGTTTTATCTGTCTGACCCCCCACCCCGCACAAAGCAGTGACTGCTCCGTTCATATGGGGGGGGGTGGCACGCTCACATAATCCCAGCTCCTGGGACGTAGAGGCAGAACCTCCAGAAGAGCAAGACCAGCGTCGGTTACTCCACTCCCCCCTCTAAAAAACCAAAAGTAAAGAAATAAACTCATCTACAGCACCAAAGGTGCACACGATTGGCTGTTCCCCAGGTGTGCTGGCTGGGGCTTACTAAGCAGGTTATAGCGTATTTTAGGGCTGAAGAGATCGCTCAGCAGCTAAGAGCACGTTCTGCTCTTGTACAGAGCCCAATCTTGGTTGCCTGTACCCACACTGTCATCTCACAACCACCTGAGAGAATTAGCTGAAGAGGAGAGGGCTCATGGTGAATGTGGGCGGTATCGTCCCACAGGCTGGAGCACTAAAACGGAAAGAAAAAGGCCAAGGCAGGAAGCCGGCCGAACAACCCCTTTCCCTGCGTCTAGCAACCACAAAGTGAACTGCTCTGGTCTACCACATCCTCCTGGCCATGATGGACTGAACGCTCTGAATCCGGAGACAAAATCAACCTACCTTTCCCATGTTGTTTTTGTTAGGTATTTCATCACAGTGATGAAAAAAGTAACCAATGCACTGTGGAAAAGTCACATGACTACAGACTCCCCGGCCCCGATTCATTCTGACACCCATAAGAAGCCCACAGCAGCCCCAGGGCTCTCGTCCTCTATTTCTGACTCTTGATAGTTGAGAAAGCAACAACCCTGGGCCTCTGGGGGTCAAAAGCCATACCTGTGGGTCACCCTGAAGGCGCGCGTTCGCCTGAGACACTGCCTTGACTTGCTAACATCTAGGGACCTCCTTAGACCGACACAGAACCTTCCCACCTCACTCTATGGGTCAAAGTCCCTGGAACTCTAAGAGAAGAACACACCTCCATCCCGGCTCTGCACTCGGGGAGCCTCCTCTTCTCACTGGCCTCCTTGAAGAGACGATTAGGGACTTGCCTCCGTGCGGTGTGTTAGGCGGGAAAAAACGTGGGTTTTTTAGGAAATGATTCCAATTCTCCATCCTGGCAAGCAGCCGTCTCTCCAGGTCCCTCTGCGGCACCCGGAGGTGTTTCATCCACTTCTTGTTCTTTGGTGTGCTGGCCTTCTTCGAAGCCCATGAACGTACAGTTAATAACAGGCAAGGGGACAGCAAAGGGACAGCCAACCAGTGCAGACTCCACTGTGCTCATGGGGATGACTCCTTTCCCACCACCTCTCTGCACCCGCTATCCTAAGTCATTCGGGTCTGACCTTGACGGTGTCTTTGGGCCTTTGTCTGGCCTTAGACGCTGAGGCCAAGCTGTCTGTGGTATACTCAAACTCATCAAATTTAGCAAGCTTCCTGCAGGACTCTTCAGCCTTCCTGTCTGGCTTGGCCTTTAGCATCAAATGCTTCTCATAGCTAAACGTCAGTTTTGAACATCCAGGGATGGAGGTGCCTATGACACCAAGGAAACACACGTTATCTATACCACAGCAAGGAACTGGATGCTTCTAAGGAGACCTCATAAAACCAGAGCCACCATCGGGTCCTATGCTCTTCCGAGCGTTCACGTTCACAACACCAAATGTTACGATTCAGTGTATGAGTAGTTCCTGGTACTTATTCCACGCATTTGAGACAGGGCTAGGGTTTAAAATATCTTTCCATGTTTTCCAGCATGGTTAATTAACAAAAGCAAGCAGACCATTACTAAACCCGTACCCCAAGTGTGAGCAGCTCTTCCAAAGCATCACATAAGGAGTCAGTATTGTGTTAGTTTTTATCTCTCTAAGATCCTGCCCCCAAGGCTGGATGTAGACCTCTGTGGCTAGCGAGGATGTAAGAAAACACCCCTGGACACGCATTTCACACAACGCCCAGCAAGCCTTCGGGGAGCGAGCGTCATCTTTATTTGCCTGACAGGTGGGGAGTATCCAACTATAAAATACTAAATGGTGCAGCCTCTTGGCACAGCGGATTCTGCCGCCATGTTCTGTCTTTCTCTCTGTGTTCTCTTTTTCATACTGCCACCTTGGCTCCCTGGATCTGAATCTTCTCACCCCAAACAGGGGCAGCTGCAAGGCTCCAAACAGATCACTACAGTGTCCCAGGCCCTGGGGCTGCTGGGAGCTTGCCTTTCCAGCCTGTCACAGTTAAACAAGGCTGATGCTGGCACACAGGAGTCATTACAGCGACTCTTACCAAATCTCCCTCCTTGTGCAAGCCTGCACACAGCTCCCTACCCTGTTCACTCTCAGGTCTTGCCTTCTGATTAGAGGAAGCTGGCCCAGCATCACAGTCCCCCCACACACATGTCTTCCCCTCCCTCTTTGTCCCCTAGCCCATCCTTTGTATTCTCAATATTTGAACAAACTACTCTTTTTTTTTCCTGAGTGGGGAAGACCCTGGCTCACTCTGCCTGCATCAGGAATTTGATCATTCGCTTACCCGACTTCTTTAAACCCTGCCCCCTTGCTGATGCATTCAACTACACCTAAACATTTTTGGATTTCTAGGTGCTGGACAGCCAACAAGGGCATCAAATCCCGTGTTGGGGAGACGTGACTTTCACCTTGAAAGCACTGAGCTAGTGAAGAAGAGACAACTCAGACGAGACCAGTCCAACATGCTAAGCAACTAAAGGAAAGGAGGGAAAGCCAGTCATGAGGAAATAGCAGCAAGGGTGACTGAGGTGGGTCTGCTACCGTGGGATGCCCCTGCAGCTTCCCCGGAATGCCCCTGCAGCTACCGCGGGATGCCCCTGCAGCTCCCCCGGGATGCCCCTGCAGCTCCCGCCAGATGCCCCTGCAGCTCCCCCGGGATGCCCCTGCAGCTACCGCCAGATGCCCCTGTAGTTTCCCCAGGATGCCCCTGCACCCTACCACGGTGTTTGAGAACAGTTACCTTTGGGTGCTGAGCAAAAAGGCACGGGGTCATTGTAGTAATCCTCTACGCTGATTAAGCGATGTTTCTGCAGCAGCTCGCTGTCTACACACCACCGGAAGACCGTCTTCACTGTAGAAAAGGGGACGGGACAAAGGCGTTTAGGCCAGACCCAGGGAGAAGCAGCTGAACCCAAGCCTCTGGGCTCCACACCTCCACTTCCCCATCAAATTCTTAGAGCTGTGATGAAACTAAGATTTAAGAAATAACGACCGAAGGTTTCTCAGCCGCTCAGTCGAGGTCAACAACTGGGCAAAGCTGTGCAGGGGGTTATTGAGGTAAACTACTAGTCTACATGGAGCCTGGGATGACATAAGACAAAGTATCATAGCTGCAACGTCAGCCCCAGTCCTTCACCCTTCCGCGTATGCCTGCTCTTTGCAATGTCACTAGAGACAGTGTTACCAATGGTCCCAGTCTTTGCAATGTCACTAGAGACAGTGTTACCAATGGTCCCAGTCTTTGCAATGTCACTAGAGACAGTGTTGCCGATGGTCCCAGTCTCAACCAGGAGTTTCCGGGTTGGTGGAAAAGAATTGGAAAAACACACATAAGTAGCGAAGCAGCAAGTTTTATTTAAAGAGACAGACAGGACGCACACACAACGGAAACTGAGCTGGAGTGCCCAAGCCGCTTGGTATTGTTTGGGGCTTCTTTTTATCAAGTCGAGGAGGAAGAGTTGGTGGCTAGGGGGTCTCCTGGGAGTGGGTCTGTTTTCGTTGATAGACTTGGATGATACAAGCTTTTCCTCACTGTGCATGTGTCTGATTTTTAGCATACGTATGCCTAACTATGCATAGGAGCAAAATGGTCCATGGGAAATTTCCCTCCGAGGACAATTAACCTTACTGCACATGCACCCAAAACTGCCACAGGTAGCCTTTCGTTCTTGGACATGTTCCAAGACACATGTGGCAGCAGAGAATTATTGTTGTGGGGACAATTTATCGCACTGTTCGAAGTGGAGTGTACAGTGCAGCTTGAAGAAGGTGGCGTCTCAGGTCGCTCAATGTTAGCGCTCACCCTGAGCAAGAGTTTTGAGTTGCTGGGTATTCCCTATGCTTCTTGACTCTCCACCTGTGGCTCTGATGGCGGTAAGGGCTTGAGATCGTGATTGCACGGTGAGCTCTGGCCATCAACAGAGAAGAGCTTCCTTGTGGCTTCATCTCAGACACCAGCATAAAAGCCATATGGAGAACAGCCGAGCCCAATCTATAGCAAGCAATAAACACGGTGTCAGCTGACTGCCACTGACCTGGTGACACACCAGAGAAAGTCATTTCATGGGGGGGAGTCGGCATTTGTGGTTGATGAGTCAAGAAATAGAGTAAGCACACACGTATGTAATTCACATATATATATATAAATTATAGCACTAGAAACATTAACTAGAAATGGACTGCAAGTGGTGTGAGAGAGATGCCCTATCTCTCTGGAAATGAGAGAAGGGTTTTTGTTAAAAGGACTTGCACTGTATTTTGGCTACATTTGTTTGTTGTGTGTTGGAGGAGGGCAGGTAGGTGCCACGGCGCCTGTGCGGAGGTCGGAGTCTGCTGTTCTGCTTCTATTACACAGGTTCTGAGGATTGAACTCTAGTTGTGAGGCTTGGCAGCAAGTGCCTTTACCCGCTGAGCCATCCTGCCAGATTTGTACGTTGGAGTAGCTAGAGAAGGCCTGACGGTTTCCATGTCCCTCTGCCCCTGTGCGTGGGTAGCTTTCCCCAATACTGGCATCCACAGAACAGCACACTTGCTACGCATGATGAGCTTACATTGGCCTGGCGCCATCACACAAAGTCCACGTCTTAAGGGAGAGTTCACCCTTGGCGCTAGTCTGTATTTAAACAAGTCTGTAATGCTAGGTGTGGGTGGAGCCTTCCTGTGCTGTATTAGATGTTCCTTTAGGGGCTGGGGATGTAGCTCGGTGGGTAGAGTAATGGCCTAGCATTCATAAAGCCCGGGGGCCCATCCCCAGCACCCAGTGAAGAAGGAATACCTGCTTCTGCCCTCATGGGTGCTGACAAGGATCCCAAGATTTGGCCTAAAGTTAGCCATCAGAGACTGAAGCAGATGCAGACGGGAAGGGCGGCATACGGGGTGTTACAGGCTAAGGAAGGCGAGGCCAGGGGAAGCACAAGTGTTTCTCAGTAAGTCATCCCAAGGCAGATCCAAAACGATCAGCCCAGGTTGGAGAGAGGGCATGGCTAAGGGGGCCTGCTGCTCCTGCAGAGGGTTGCATCTGGTGGCCCACAAACTGCCTGACACTCCAGCTGCTGGGGATCTGGACACTCTCTTCTGGCCTCTGAAGGTGTCTGCACTCACGTGTTTATACCCACACAGACACATATGTGTAAATAATTAAAACTCAACCAACAAGTAAACAAAACAAACCGATAGCCAGCAAATCACCTGTAAGCTATTGCTTGATGTTGGTTTGGTTGGTTTGGTTTGGTTTTTTCCAGACAGGGTTTCTCTGTGTAGCCCTAGCTGTCCTGGAACTCACTCTGTAGACCAGGCTGGCCTCGAACTCACAGAGATCCGCCTGCCTCTGCCTCATGAGTGCTGGGATTAAAGGTGTCTACTGCCACCACCGCACAGCTTTTTTGTTTGTTTGCTTGTTTGGTTGGTTGGTTTTTGTTGTTGGTGGTGAGTTCTGTTTTTGTTTTCAAGACAGGGTTTCTCTGTGTAGCCCTGGCTGTCCTGGAACTTGCTCTGTAGACCAGGCTGGCCTTGACTCTCACAGAGACATCCACTTGCCCCTGCCTCCCAAATGCTGGGAGTAAAGGTGTGCACCACCACCACCCAGCGAGCTTCTTGAGGCTCTCCTCCAGGATGTCTCTCCATCACCAGTTAACTAAATGGGGAAAGACATCTTGGGGTTGGCTGCCCTGCCCTTAGATGCAGGGACAAGATGATGTCTAGAAAGATGGCCTAGGTTTTTTTTTTTCTCTCCCACTTTTGAAATAAAAGAAAACACATTACTAGAAGGATGAGAAATCAGCAGGCAATGTCTGATCATAACTGGGCTTCTGTGGTGGTGTACAATTGTAATCCCGGAGCTTGGGAGGAGGAGACAGGCAAATTTCTGGAGTCACTGGCCAGCCAGCCCAGCCTACCGGGAGAGCCTGGCATGAAAGGTCTGAAGAGAGGAAGCCATGCTGAGCTGACTGGTGGGATCTAAGTGGGACCTCTGCTTCAGGAACCAGTGTCACGCCAATGTCAGGTCCCTGGCTTGGAGAGTTAAATGCCGTCCATGTGGGGCACTGCGCTTTTGGAGGGACCAAACACACTGGAGTGTTCTGTACTGATCAGCTATCACATCTGCAACTCGCTCTCCCGTGTTCAGTGAAGAGCTGGCAGTAGAGCACCAACAGCTGGGGAAGCAGGGGCTGGCAGAGGGACACACGTCACACCTACCTGGAGGCAGCTTGACAGGGGTCTCCAGGACATGTAGTCTGGTCTGTTTGGTGGCATGTTCTGTTTCTGCAAGATCCCGTGCACGGGCCTGGATGATATGTTTCTCCAACATGGTCACTTCATCCAGACGCTGTTTATAGATGGCTCGAACCTGGCCAGTGGGCATTCAGATGCACAGAAATCTGATGAGAACCCCCATCTTGGTGCTACCCCATGCCCTTCCACATCAGGGCTTTCAGCCAAGCACAGGACTACAGAGCTATTGAAACCCTCTGGTCCAGCCTGCCGGATGTCAAATCCGAGGTCAACAGAAGGAAAGGACAGTTTCCTAGTGTGGTCAGTCAGAGTCAAGTTTGGCACTGCCTCTTGGGTTTCACAGTAGAGAGCCGCTGCCCATACTGTGAAACGCAAACCCATTTTGGTACACCAAAGTGAGGTCACCCAAATCTCGATTCAGGAAAGGCCCTGCTCTCCAGCTCCATCACACATAGCCTGTGGACAGCCTCCAGCTGCCAGCCTCTTACGTCTATTTAAGCCATTGTAAAGGACTCACCTGAGACGACACCTTTCTTGTAGCATCCACATCTGATGTACATAAAACTGTGGCTATTTTGACCCAAAGAGAAACATGGTCATGTGGTATGGTACCCAGGGAAAGTTGTTGCGTTCTTTGGCAGGAAGTGGGGGGAATAGGGGATGGCGAAGGCTGCAGAGATGGCTCTGCAGTTAGCAGCTGACCTTCCAGAGGACCTGAGTTCAGTCCCCCCGCCCACACCAGTCAGCTCAGAACTGCCTGTCACTCTAGCTCAAGGGAATCAATCATCCTCTTCTGCCCCCACTTCGCATGTTAACACACACATAGACACACATACATACATGTACATAAAAATAAAAAGGAACATTTTAAATGCTGTGTGTATTTATATGTGTGCTAGCACGCATATGCAGAGGCCAGAGGAAGATATTAGGTGTTTCGTTTCATTGCCCTTCACAGGGTCTCCCACTGAACTTGGATGCAGGCTTGATGGACATTCCCAGTGACTCCCCACACACCTTCACTGTAGACGGTGTTGGGGTTACAGGCAGGCACTCAGCTATGTTTTATGTGGGTGCTGGGGCCTGAACTGTGCCATAAGTACTCACCCACTGAACCTTCTTTCCAGGCCCAACCTACTGACTTTTCCAAGTTACTGGGCTCCTGTCTCAGTTCACGTTCTATGACTTAATCTTGTTTTTTTTTTTTTAACTCTAGCAAACCCCAAACTCTGCCACAGCATCTGCATCAAGAGTCCAACTTGGTTACCCCAGCATTTGCTTCAACTTCAAGACTAGTGAGATTGACAAGCTAATCCATGAGGCTTCTTACCCATACTCCTGCAACTGGAAGCACAGTATTCACAGGGGTGGGAATACTAAGACAGGAGAATATAGGGAGAGCAAGCCTCATAGCTTTTCTAGACCTCAAAGATGTTTAATTAGTCATTCATATTTGTTTCCCATTTGCTTATCTATTCGGTGGGCACACAGATGCTTCTGTGAGCTTGTGTGTGGATGCCAGAGGACAGTTTATGAAAGTCAGTTCTCTTCTGCCATGTGGATCCTGGGGAAGAAAACGCAGGTCATCGGCTCAGCAGCAAATGCCTTGATCCACCTCCCCAGATCGAGCCATTCTTTGAAGGTGGAAGAATGGGCATACAATGGAGGCTAGGAGGTGGTGGCTACATCTTCTTGTGAAAGCAGTAGCCCGAGCAGCCTTGAACATAAAGTACTGTGCTTAAGTCAGGTGTCCCATTACTTGGCTGTTCCAGAAAGCCCAGATCCGAATTCTTAGATGTAAGAGTTAAGATCCTACCCAAAGCCATCAGTTAATCATTTTACTGAACTGATTCATGTAATCCTCAAAATAATCCAGAGTAGATTTTGTCATTATTAAGTTTTGTTTTGTTGTTGTGGGGTTTTTTTTGTTTCGGTTTTTTTTTGAGGGGGGGAGTTTGGTCTTATACAGCCCTGGATATGAACTGGAACTCACTATGTAGACCAGGCTGGCCTTAAACTCACAGAGGTCCACCTGCTTTAGCCTCCTAAGAGCTGGGATTAAAGGTGTGTTCCACCATCAAAACATTACCCTCCCCTCCTCTTACAAATGAAAACCACCGAGGCATATGGAAGTAAAAAACAAACAAACAAACAAAAAACCACCCGAAGTCATACAAGTCCTATGCAGTGGGGACAGGGCTCAAGCTGGAGGGTGTGTTTTAAGCATGTGCTTCACACAGTTTCTATAGAGAGACCAACAGCCAATGAGACTGTGTGGCGCCCTCAGATCAAGAGAGCCCAATGCTTCCAACAATCAGATCAGGGCTCGTCTCTGTAGTAACTGCAGCGCTCCAGAACTGATGGAAGAATGGGGACTAAGGACCGCTGAATCCCGAGCCAACATCGGGAGTTCTCTAGTCCTCTCTCCCTCCAAGGCTCAGGGACAATCACAGAAGACTGGGTAGAAACAAACAAACAAAACAACACAGTGAGGTGGAACTTGGCTATTTCACTCCTGGTCTCACTCTACTGTGATCACCTGCCCAAAGATAAGATAGTCTGTCAACATCTTGCCATTGGGGACAAGGGGAACATTCGGGGCAGGGTGTCACAGCTTAGCAGCAAGCACTTTTAGCTGCCGAGCCATCTTACCAGCTTCTATATTTTCTTTTTAAAGTTTTGTTTGTCTGTTTGTTTGCTTGCATTGCTGGGGGTTCAGGGCCTCACCTTAGCCAGGCAAGCTCTCTACCTCTGAGCTGTAAGCCACTGGTGATGGACTCAGGGCTACTGAATACTCACTGCCTAGAACTGAGCAAGGCACCCAGTAGGTTGTTAATAAATGTGTTCGGCAAGGAACGAATGAAGCTGGGAGCATGTCATGTAAGGGGCAGGAGGAGACAGAAAGGAGCAGGAAAGAAAATGGAGCAAGAGGCTTAGGTAGGGGAGAGCTGGGAAGGGAACCCTCAGCAGTGAGCTGGCAAAGGCAGGCTCAACAAGGAGGACCCAGGTCAGCTGGGTGCAGAGGAGGAAACCACGCTGCCGACCCACAGATCCAAAATATAGGCAAGAATGCCTCAGCCACGATTGTGGTTAGTGATAGAGCCACCCCAAGGGAGGAGGATGACTGGGTTTTCATCACCCCCAAGGAAAAAGCTGTCGAGCTGTCTGCTCCAGTTGTTTCATTTATATTTGCAACATATAACGTGCATGTGTGCAGAGAAAGGCGCTGGAGATGTGATTTACATGTGTATGTGTGAAGCCTGGATAGTGTCCTTCACTTCGGCGGCGCTGCAGTATCTGCATCCTGAGCGCATCCAGGGAGAGTCAGCACCCGCTATATACCTGCTGCAGCTGGTCCACGAACTCCTCGTGGCGCGCATCCTCACTGCCTCGGGCCTTGATCAAGCTGTCGCTCAAGTCCTCTCCGATCACCTGGGCGGTGTACAAGTTTCGGAAGACGCGGGCAAGCAGATGTGAGATGTCCTGCGTTCGCAGCGAGGCGGGGCGCAGACGCAGCATCTGCGGCTCCGGGAGCGGCGGGAGCGCTTGGAACCCAGCGCGGAGAGACCGCGTGGGGAAGCCGTACTGGAAACCATCGGTGAAGGCGAGCGAGGACGGCAAGGAGGACTTCCTGGTGGGCCAGCTGGGGGTGCTAGAGTCGGCCCGGTGCGGAGTGGACGTCCACACTGTCTCTGGGGACATATCGGCCGGAGAAACTGCAGATTGCGGTTCTTCCGAGCTCCCCGGCTCCATGGCAACGGAGACGCTGCAGACTCCGCGCCCCACTTCTGCTTCCGGCTCCGCCCCTTCCGCCTAGTTTTTCCTTGTAACACATCATTCGTGTAGTCATCGCAAAGGCTTGCCTTTCTAACCTGTTCTAAGTATTCTAGGCTGGTCTCAAACTCACCATCCTCCCGCCTTCTCCTCAGCTTCCTGAGTGCTGGACACGGGTGTGTGCCACTGTGACAGCTAGCACGCTTTTATTTTTTTCTTGGTAAAGATTTACTTTCTGTGTGTGTACATGAGTTCAGTTGCCCGTGGAGGCCAGAAGAGAGCGTCGGATCTCCAGGAAGTGATAGGCAATTATCAGACCCCTGAATGGGTTCTGGGAACTAAACTCTGGTCCTCTGCCAGAGCACTATAATCGCTCTTAAAGGCTGGGCCACCTCTTCAGTCCCAGCCAGCATCGCCCTTCTTAAGGTGAGCTCATTATGAAGTTTAATGGACAAAGAGATTCATGCCGGTCTGACAGCAAAGCCTTCTTCCTTACTAAGTGCCTCCGTCCGTTCTTTCATTTGCTCAGAAGTTCTTCACACATATTGCCTCTTAAAAAACAATTGGTTGTTTTTGCTTGTGTTTAGAGTCAGACCTTCTTGGAGGTTACTATAGAGACCTGCGTTGTGACTTTTCAAGAATCCTCCAGTTTTTCACTGCCAGGCTAGGGCTGCTGAAGCATCAGCCCAAAGGACCAAGCAGCTACCAGGCACAGACAGCCACTGTTGTGTGAGCCAGTAACCTCCTTTGTAATTTGTACTCATCCTACTGATGCCGTTCCTCTGGAGAGCCCCAGCCATTACACGGCATGACATCTAGCTGGGTGCGATGGCCCACGCCTTTAATCCCAGCGCTCGGGGGCAGAGGCAGGCGGATCTCTGTGAGTTTGAGGCCAGCCTGATCTACATAGTAAGTTCCATGCCAGGAAGGGTTGCATAGTGAGACCCTGTCTCAAAAACAAAAACTAAATTTAAAAGGTGAGCATGTATTTTATGTGTATGGGTGTTTTGCGTACATGTATGTATGTACCCTGTGCTGGCAGTGCTGTAGCTCCAGATACCCTTGCCTAACACAGGTGCTGGAATAATCACTTTCTATTCAGGTGTGAATGTGCTTGCCTTACAACCCCAAAGCCACTTCCTGAGTTGAGTCCCAGGATGTTCGCCCACACAGCTGAGACATTTCTGCCACTCTTGGTTGGCTCCCCCATCTGTTCTTTAAGGGACCTTTCTATCCAGACAGTAGGTCAAATAGAGTGTGTGTGTGTCAAGGCGTGCACTTGAAAGGCCCAGGTTCGGGTCTCTTCCTGCTACACTGTTTCCTGCAGGTAAAGAGCTCATCCAGCCAGACGAAATGCCCATGCCTCCCCTCCAGGCACCTGGAACCCTGGAAGTATTTGCCCAGATATCCCAAGCCCATTTCCAGGACCGCAGTAGGCCTCCTCTTGAGCTCCCTGCTCTAGTGCTGACTGGTATACTGGTATATATGGTAAGGACAGCTTGCACGTGGGAGGAACATGGGCAAATAGGCCACCTGTCCAATTTTCTACACCTGTTCAGGTTCCCAAGGTGCAGGTTAGTGCTTTGCACGGGAGAGTTGCAGAATAGTGGCAGGGTGTGCATGGCCCGGGTGTGACAGCCCTGCCGTATTAATGCCCTTTCTTCATTTACTCTATAGCAAGTTACAGGGCCTGTTTTGTTTGTTTGTTTGTTTGGTTGGTTTTGGTTTTGGTTTCACTGTAAACACTGTCATCTTGAGGAACTTTGCCCATGTTGGTACATACTTCTTCCACTGTCTGATAGTTATGTGCGATAACCTGCTAGAATTCCTCCGCGAAAGTGTGTCCATTCGAGCACTTGGCTGGTGAAATGGTCATGTCACAGTAGACACCCACCAGCACTATGTGAGTGCTTCTGGGTATTTTTTTGCCTACTGTGTTTGTGTGTGTGCAGGTGTACGTCGAGGCCAGAGGTCAACTTCAGCGGTTGTTCCTCATTCATCTTGTTTTCTTGTTGTTTATGTGTGTGTTTGTCGGAGACAGTGTTGCAGCTAGAGGTTTCTCTCCCACCCACCAGTTCCCAGATAACCACTCTGAGGCTTAATATTAATTGCAAACTGCTTGGCCTATTAGCTCAGGATTATTATTAACTAACTCTTACAAGTTAAATTAATCCATTTCTATTATTTTATATTTTACCACGAAGCTCATGGCTTGTTGCCTCACATCTTGCTTCTCTGGCTGCTGCTGGCGTCTCCCAGACTCCGCCTTCTTTTCCCCTTTATCTTTGCTTGGATTTCCCACCTGGCTCTATTCTGCCTGGCTATTGGCCAAATCAGCTTCTTTATTAACTAATGGCAAAAAAAAAACCATATTCACAGAAGGGCATCCCACATCATCGTGTCTTACTATACAGCCCTGGCAGACCTGGAACTCATCGGGTAGACCACATTGGCCTCAATCTCGGGTCGCCATGCCCCTGCCTGAGTGCTGGGTTTAAGGTGTGCACCGCCATCCTGAAATCACAGTGTTTCTTGAGACAGGGTCTCTCATTGGCCTGAACTCTCCAAGCAGGCTAGGCTACCTTGCCAGTGAGCTCCAGGGATCCACCCATCTCTGCCTCCTCAGCACTGAGATTACAAGCATGTGCCTGGGGTTTTAACTTGAGTCCTCGTGATTGCACAAGTACTTTAATGGATGAGCTGTCTTGTATCTTAAATTTCATCACGAGCCCCATATTTCCCCCCCTGAACTGCCTTGTACTGGACATCCTTGGAGGTCTGAAAGCCTCCAAGGTATCCAAACCAAATGCTAAAGGCAGCTCTGTCTTCCAGAGCCCCACCCAAAGCCCTGCGCTCAATCCTTGAGTCCTCAGTTTCCCTTAAAGCTCCCTCCCTCAATCCTGTTGGCTCTACTTTAAAAAGTTATTTTTATTTATGTGTCGTGTGTGAACGTCTACATGAGCTGTGTTTATACAGGCGCCTGCAGAGGCTAGAAGAGGACTTTGGATTATCCTACAGTCACAGGCTATTGTGAGCTGCCTGACGTGGGTTACGGGACCTGAACCCAGGTCCTCCAAAGGAGACCACATGCTTTCAACCTTTCAGCCAGCAAGCCTTCTCTCCAGCGCCTTCTGTCATGCCTTCAAGCCTTCTCTCTGCGTTTGGAAACTTGCTGGACTTCTGTCCCCTTTCCCCTGCAGAGAACCCTGCTATGGAAAGGCTCAGGCACCTTTCACCCCTGCGTGCATGATTGATGACAGGAATCTCTTTAATAAATCTTTAATAAATATTTATTGACGAAGCAAAGTAGAACAGTTTTCAGACGGGGGTTTCAGTGCCTTCTTCAGATTGGACATTCTTCTCTTCAGCTCAGGCGGACTGCGTCTCCCTGCCATGTGACATTTTCTGGGGAGATCCGAACAACCTTCTAGTCACCTCAGATATGGCACCAATGGCAGACTAGAGGAATGATTCCAGGGACTGGAGAGATGACTCAGCCGTTGAAAGCACTGGACCCTGGTTCACTTCCCAGCACCCACGTGGCAGCTCACATCTGTTCATAACTCCAAGATCTGACACCCTCACACAGACATACATGCAGGAAAAACACCAATGCACATTAAAAAATTTCTTACCAAAAAAAAAAAAAGAAAAGAAAAAGGAAAAGGGAAAGAAAGAAATGACTCCATTCAGGACTAGTGTGGTGAACTGGTGAGCTTACTGGGATAACACACCGGTACATGGGTGAGTCAAAGGCAACGGGGTCACTGTAAAGCCCACCCAAGCTCAGATGAGGATGCGTGAAGAGTCACCCTTAATCCCTCCCCCCACCCAAGAACTTGCAGGCAGCTCCACCAGAGCCTCCTCTGTGTCTGCAGGTCTGTTCCCTGATTAGAGAAACCTCAAAGAGGCCTTGTAGATTTTGTAACTTCCCGAGCCTTGCAAATTTCCTTAGCTTCCTGAGTCCTCAGACCCTCCCTCTCCTTCCAATAGGGAGTTCTTCAGTTCAGAGGAGACAGCTACAGAACACTCTCCCCAGCACCCATGAAGCACTCCACCCACTTGTGGCTGGCGGGGGGGGGGGATGTGAGCAGCGAGTCTCCACATTAAACTCTGCTCGGTTCCATTTCCCATGAATTCTAATAAATACAATCACAGAAAAGAAACCCTCAATGGCTGGGCATGGTGGTGCACCCCTTTAATCCCAGCACGTGGAAGCAGAGGCAGGTGGATTTCTGTGAGTTTGAGGTTAGCCTGGGCTGCAGAGTGAGTTCCAGGACAGTCAGGGCTATACAGAGAAACCCTGTCTCTGAACAAAAGAAACCCTCAAGAACCCTGTACTGTCCTGTGGTTGCCGGGAGGACAGCAACCTTGTGGCCCATGCTGGCGTCTAGATCCCTGCATCCCTGACTGATGTCATCCCAGCATGGTCTGAAGACTCTTCCTTGCCATCACTACCTCCTTGAACAGGTGACCTTCCCATTTCTTTTTTTTCTTTTTTAAATTTATTTATTATACATACACTTGCCAGAAGAGGGCACCAGATCTCATTACAGATGGTTGTGAGCCACCATGTTGTTGCTGGGAATTGAACTCAGGACCTCTAGAAGAGCCGACAGTGCTCTTAACCTCTGAGCCATCTCTCCAGCCCGGCCTTCCCATTTCTTATTGATACAGTTGGACCTGGTCAGGGACCTTCTGCATGGAACCCAGGTGAAGCTCACTGCTCTCACAGACAGCAGGAGAGCGCTCTTAGACCAAGAGCCTCTGTGGCCACCAGCACACGTTAGAGAAGGCCATGTAGAGAATGACCGTGGCTCATATAGAGGATTCTAGCTCAGATGCTTTGGCAGGCAAGCATTGGTGCCGCCAGCTCGACACCTGTTGCTTCTGTTTACCCCAGAGCTGATGGTCGCTCCCAGCTGTAGAGAGGCAAAGCGACTTGCTCAGATCCTCACACCAGGGAACTGCAGAGCCAAGATTTGGAGAACCCCTTCACCCCGATGCTCGGGGACTTGGGTTCTGAACTTGGGAGGGGACTGAATAAACCTCATTGGCCTCACCCACCCAGGCTAGTCTTGGTTTGAGTTTCATGGGGGATGGGCTGAGCAAGGCCAGCCCTGGAGCCTGACCACCCTGAAATTTAGCATTCTTGGACTGATAAAGCACACACATGTGTGCATGCCCCACCTTCTGAGTGAGGCATGGTGTGTGGGCTAACAGACTCCTGGACCTCTTTCCCCTGCAGTCAC
Source organism: Ondatra zibethicus (assembly GCA_004026605.1). Lineage (NCBI taxonomy): Eukaryota > Metazoa > Chordata > Mammalia > Rodentia > Cricetidae > Ondatra > Ondatra zibethicus. The sequence goes on along the minus strand of PVIU01002512.1, from coordinate 151,343 downwards.
CTCAGAAGCCCCTCCCCCACATCCACCTTTGCACAGACACTTAACACTGGAACAGCCAGGGCTTGGGGGTAGGATGAAGCCTGGAACCCTGCCTAGACAGAACAGGTCTCAGAAGCTCTATGTTCCAGAGAAATCCTGCCACTGTGCCCTATGAGTCACCAGGGTCTCAGGAGGTTTTGCAAAGGTTCTGGGTAGGGTAAATGAGGCGTCAAGCCAGGACTAGGCCCACACAGCTGCCCCTGGAAGTTGAGGGTAGAGAGAGTCCAGCCCTTTAGTATAAAGTCTTTTGCTGGGCCTTACATGTCCGAGCCTTCCCCTGCCAGATAGACAATCACCAGATACACAATACTTCCATACTAGTTGCAAAGAACAGAAAGAGGGCCTCCCACCCTGTGAGAGAGGAAGAGAAAGGAGGGGAAGGACCAGAGGCAGAGAGTACCATCCCACAGGTCAGCACTTGGCACAGGGTGCGGCATACCTGGTTTCTGGCAGAACCTGACTGCTTGGGCTAGTTTTGAGTCAGCATGCCCTTTCTGTTTGGCAACCCTAGGCCAGGGAGGGGACATTAGGTCCTATGTGTCCAACAGAAGCCAGAAAAGGGCCCCTTTCAAGTGAGTCTGTAGTACTCAGAGGGCGACCCTTCTGTAAACCCCACCACGGTCATTTGTGGTACAGGGAGAGGCCCTAGTGCTGGCTCGGAGCCCAGGAATGGAGACAGGGACGACAAAAAGGAGCAATGACGCTTGAGATGAAGCCACGCCAACTGCTGGTGTCAGGAATCTTCATCTCAGGTTGGGGAGAGGAGCTGGCTTGTGGAGTGCTGACTCACTGATGAGAGTATCTGGCAGGCACCTCAGACAGGTTCAGAGATCTAGGTGGGAGGCAATGAGGCCCAAGGATCTGGAGAGGAGGACTATGGAGAGGAGGGAGGGCAGAGAAGGGAGTTTCTCATCTTTCCCCCTCCCAGGCTCTGTCTACAATGGAGCCTTGATCACCCCAGTTCTGGAAAGGAAACACGGGAGGCCTTCCTAGGGCATCAGAACGCGGGCTGAGTGCCAAACAAGAATCCCCACACACACTGTGGGGTAGGGGTACGTGAACATCAGGTACCTGGCTCGCTAAGGCCCAATCTCACCCTTCCAGCTGTTCTACATGTAATGCCACAGAGGCCTGGTAATGCCAGAAGAGAAGGGGTTGAGGGGAGCCATGCTAACCCCTGCCAGACTCTGTCTTCACCATCAGGGGTGGAGTTCACTAGGGCACCCTTATCTAGGCAGCCTCATGGCAGGCCTCCTCCCTCACTGAGAGGCCAGCACCTGCTTGCTATCACCCCTACCTTAACAACCCGCATGCTACCCCCCCAGCCCTCCCACCCTCCAGAAGTGAGAAGTCTCCCAGAAAAAGGGAGGGGACCCTCTCCTGACAAAAATTTAGATATTATGCTCCCTAAACCTCGTAATGTGGGCCGGTGCATGAACCCATTTCTCAGAAGACAACCCCAACTGCCCGGCCAGAATGCCGCTTAAGCAGTGATTCCTGTCCCCGCTAAGACCGGGTTCTGATTCTTTCCCGCATCACCCACAACCCCAGAGAGGCGAGGCGCCCACAGGCAGGGCGTGGGCCCGGCAGCCCGCCGTAATGACAGGGCCTGTGGGTGGCGGCGGTGGAGGAAGCAGGAGGAATCTGACTATTTCTGGTCAGGGCGCACCCAGCTGGCTAGAGCCCCGGCCAAGCTTAGCCAGGCTTCCCGGCCCCCTGCTTTGCGTCCTTTCCAGGTCCCCTAGAGGGGCGGGGAGAAGCGCCGGTTGGCGGGCTCGGGGGGCGGGGCGGGGCCGTGGACCCACCCCCACGGCCTCCTCCCACCGCAGTCCAGTCGGGTCCCTGCACCGGCCTGCGCTTGGGACCCCAAGCCGCTCGGTTGCTGCTCACGTGAGTCACTCCGCTTCCCCTCCGCCGCGGCCCAGACGGGCATGGACTCGGGTCGGGACTTCTTGACCCTGCACGGTGAGTGTCCCGCCTGCAGGGGGGACCCTCGGGAAAGTCTATCCCCTACCCGGGGACAGGGATAGTAGCTCCTTCTGCTGCATTTGTACCACCAGAGAGACTAACGCCTTGGCCTCTTGCGGGATCTCGGAAAACTTCAGCTCAGGCTTGGCACAACCTTGGGCGTTTCCAGACTTTCCCCCAAATCTGGCCCAAGAGATCGGGGAGCCGTGCAGACTTATCTTGGGGGTTCCCCTTATCCTGTTCATAAAAGGCTGGGCTCCTCGGTCCAGATGGCACCGAAGGAGTCGGGGAAGGAAAAGAGCAGCATCCTTGGACCACCGAGTTCTCCCTGCCCCTTCAGAGGCTTCCCAAAACACGGGTGTGCCTGGACCGCGTCAGGCCGCGCGGGCGTGGCAGATGTGGGTGTAAGGGGTGGGGCGAGGAGGAGGTGTGCAAGTTTGGCTGAGGTCGGTCTGGCAGCCTTCACTGCCTAGAACGGAAAACTACGATGCCAGGGCTGGGAGTACCAGCGCGATCCTATTTGCTGACTCTCCTGGCCGGAGTGGGCCAGGTCTCAGCGAGGACTGACTGCCTTGAGGCTTGGTCCTTTGTCCAGCCGGCTTTGTTTCTTCCCATCTGGACTAGCTTCCTCTCCCTCTTCTCTCACTCTAGCAGAGAAGAAAGCCCAGGTTCCTGCTGCAAATCTTAGAAGCCTCCAGGGAAGGGTATTCGCGCACACTTCGCGAAGGGATTGGAGGGGCTTTCCTTCATATCTCCTCAGCAAGCCCTGCCCCCTCACACCAATCCTCTGCTTAACAGTATTTCTCAATTTACTCTAGTATCCTTGAGATTGTAGGATTTTTAAAATTAAATTGCACGTAGTGTGTGTGTGTGTGTGTGTGTGTGTGTGTGTGAGAGAGAGAGAGAGAGAGAGAGAGAGAGAGAGAGAGAGAGAGAGAGAGAGAATAATTTGCAGAACCTGTTCTCCCCTTCCACCACGTGGATTCTAGGGATCATACCCAGGTCACTGGGCTTGGCAGCAATCTTCACCCCTGAGACGTCTTGCCGACTAGGTTGTGGATTTTTGTGCTCACCAGTCATTCACCCACGCCCCCTGGATATGTACCGTGCAGCCAGTCCCCAATCTGTTTTGTGTTTGTTAGTTGACCTAGAGTTTGTTTGCCTGAGCCCAGTAAACTAGGGTTTCTCAAGATCACCTTGCCAGGCTGGGTTCTTGCCCCTCCCCCTGCTCCCCCATTCTCTTCAGAGGCCAGAGGTACCCTTAATGCTCTTGACAGAATGGTGGGAACAGGGGCTGCACCTCTTCCCTGCCGGCCTCCCTCTGAGACCTCTGGTTGCCTCTGACACCACACAGCCTCCGGTCAGTCTTGTTGTAACAGGCTGGAGCCTCAGTGTCTGCGCCCTCGTCCCATTCTTTCCTGGGTCAGCCCTGGTATTTTCCCCATAGAGAAAGACACAGCGCCTTAGTCTGAACGCATAGGCTTGGCCAGCCTGGTTCATCCTGTTTGAGACCAGCCTCCTGAATGTGTGACTCAGTCAAGCCCTTCCCACAGGACTGGAATGTACGCTGTGACCAAGCTGATGGACCTGTGGGCCCACCGCCTCTAGCGTGTCCTCCACAGTGAGCTCCATCAAGCACATTCTGCCTACATGGCAAACCAGATAGGGAAGTAAGAGTGGCCAAGGAGAACTGGGGGGGGGTGGTCACTCTGGCGAGCGCTTGTTAGCGGTACTTCTGACGGGGAGGGGTCTGAACCCATTTCCACAGTGCAGGTCCCCAGCACTGCTCACATGCTGCCTGACCACACTGTCTGGCCTGGGCAGTTGGGGGTCTGCTGTGGGGATGCCCCTTGTCCCTTCCATTGGCTGGAGACCAATGAACTCACCTAGAGATGAGGTGAGTCCATACTTCCTACTCATGCAGAGGCAATGCTGTATGCAGGCATAAAATATAAAGGCAAACACCAGACTGCTTTTTTTTCAAGTCTGACTTCTGTATGCCTCAGTTTCTTCATCTGCAAAATGAGAGGAAACACCACCTACTTCACAGGGGCGCTGTGGGGGTGGGGCAAGATAACATCAGGTAGGTAGAACATCCAATCCTAATCTCGCAGGAGCCCCCCCAAACACACACACGCAAACCAGGAGCTGTCTGGCAGGGGTGGGTAGATGATAGAACACTGTGAAGGGCAAATGTGGCTGGAATCAGATGCATGAACCAAGGGGCTCTTTCTACCTCCGAAGCCTGACAATTCTGATCTTCTCCAACCCCATATCCCCCACTCTGTTTTAGCTAAGCCTGGACTGGCATCCTCAGCAGGTCCCAAACTTGTACCTGAAAAGATACCACCTCCCGGGACCTTTCCTTCCCTGAAGATGTTCACCCATACTAACTTTCCCTACACGCAGCCCCTGCCCTATGGCAAGAACTGGCATTCTGTAAAAGGGGAAGGAGAAGGCCTCATCTTAGCCCAGAGAACACAGGCTCCAATCCCAGCCTTGTTATTTACTATATAACCTTTTGCCTTTCTGAGCTCGTTTCTCATCTAGGGGATTACTATATATTTTTCCACCAAGGATGTTGCCAGGACAAATTGTTAGTGAGGGCTGGGGATTTAACTCAGTGGAGTGCTGGCCTGGCATGCCCCATTCCTGGGTTCAGTCCTTATAAGCCTGACATAGTGGCACGCGATTACAATTCTAGTATTTGGAAGGCGACAGTCATTAGTTCAAGGCTATCCTCGGCTACACAGGCTGTTGGAGGTCAACCTAGGATACACAGGATCCTATCTCGGACAAACAAAATTAATGGGCTTAGGAATTCTGGGTTGCTTACAAAGTCAGAGCCCCCAAGAAAAGCCATCACAGCAAGTAGGAGTCACCAGTTTCCCACTGACTGGAGTTAAGTCTCACAGTTTGTCTGACTCTGGGGTTTTGTGCTTATGATATACACACATTGACCCATGTTGGTCTTAAACTTTTTGTGTGTCCCAGGCCATTTGGGGAGTCAGGAAAAGTCTGTGGACTTTCTCAAAACTGCATTTTGTTGTTCCTGTGGGTTGTTTGCATTTGTTCTTGTTTGAGGGGTTTGTTTTGTTTTTTGAGATAGGGCATTAACGTGACTTGCTCAATATTTATTATTCGGTGTGACCATAGGCAACCCACTTGCTTTGTGCTTCAGTTTTTTTTTTGTTGTTGTTTTTCCTGTGCTTGTCTGTGCCCCAAACTGGCTGTGCCCATGACTCACTGCTGCTGCTGCTGCTGCTACTGCTGCAGCTGCAATGAACCCCGTGGGGAACTCTTCAGGATGGAGGAGGGAAAAGCAGGGCTGAGTCAGGCCTCTGGGTGGTGCGCTGACCCTCCTGCAGCAGGGACTCAGTAATTGCAGAGTGAATGAAAGGGAAGTTGTACACATGAAAGGCTCCAGTGTTCCCTAGCACTCTGGCCACACAGTTCTGCACGCAGTTTGCAGTCTTTCTAATTTATTCTAGGCAAGCCCGTGGACGCCTTTTGAGGTCAGCATTTTTTTTTTTCCTTTTTAAGAACTGCGTTTGCGCCCAGCAGTGGTTGGACTCGCTTTTAATCTCAGCACTCTGGAGGCAGAGGCAGGCAGATCTCTGAATTCAAGGCCAGCCTGGTCTACAGAGTGAGTTCCAGGTCAGGGCTACACAGAGAAACCCTGTCTTGAAAAATCCTAGACAACAACAACAAACCAAACCAAACCAAAATAAAAGAAACAAACAAACAAAAACAAAACAAAACAAATAACAACAACAAAAAGAATTCCGTTTGCATCTGTTATCTTGGGGATTTCCCTGATTAAAGGGGAAACCAAAAAGAAAACCAGAGAGCCGGCAGCAGGCCTAGTCATAACAAATAAGTTGCGGAACTGAGGGTTAGAGATTTGGCGGGCTCGGTAGACTAGCCCCGGCTCGCTCGCCTGACCATCTCCGCATCTCTGTTAAACTCTGCAGGCACCACTATTCCCTCTGCACCGCAGCTTAGTGTCCGCACCGGTGCCTGAACGATCTTGCAGAGCTGGCAGGGGAGTTCCCGGTCAGGCTGCAAAGCACACGGACGCCCAGTCCCCACCCTCACACACCCTCCCAAGTGGAAGTTTCTCCCCTCCATCCTGGGCTCCTCCTTTCCCCTGCAGTAGCTCCCTCTCCTGGGCTCCGCCTCTCTCTCCAGGGTGCTTCCTGGCTGTGATTCCTCCACGTCGCCTCCCAGACGGTGACGGCCAGCCTCTGAGCCTAGGTTATGTCTGGCAGGCTGTGCCTCTCCAACCTTCCAACCTTGCTTGCTAGTCTAACACTCTCTGGAGGTCTAGGTACAAGGATCGGAATTCAAGGCCATCAGGGCCACACCGGGCCTCCGCCGTCCCGCCTCCTACTTTCTGGGTTCCACTTCCTCCGCCTACTTTCCGCTCTTTCCAACCTCTCTAGACCATCGGCCCCGCCCATATGCTTGGCTCCGCCCCCTGAGCGCTGACCCGCCCCTTCTCTGAGATTCTGGCTCCGCCTACTCAGGGCTAAACCGCCGGACGTCTAAGCTAGGATTTACCGGGGAAGAGTCTTGGGAGGACACCATGCAGTGCCTGGGGGTCCCGAGCTGCAGGCGGCGAAGCGTGAGCCGCTCCCGGGAGCTCTACCTGCAGGAGCAGAGTCGCAAAGTGGCTGCGCTCAATGGGCAGAGGCTGGGTAAGGGATGCAGGGAACACTGAGCGCCTGCTGTGGGAAATGGGACAGCAGCTGGAACAGGACGCTCCTCCCTCTGAGCCTCAGATTAGACTGTTTAGTTCTTCTACGGGGCTGTGTTTTCAGAGTGTGAGCGTGGAGTGAGGACTGGGGGGACCAGATACCCTTTCCCGAGCAACCCGATCTTCATGCTCCCTACAAACTCCAACCCCTCCTGGTTACAGATCAACCCCTGAGTGTGTGACTCTCTTAGAGCTGGACCCATGAGGTCCAGTATGAGGGTGGGCAAATGTGTGACCCCAGGGGTGGCTGAGTGATTCTGTCACACTTGTGGTATTGTGATACCATAGTATGGGGATGATAGTTTGTAATGTTGTATCCCCAAGTGTGACATTGTGGTACCAAGGTGTCTGTGTGCAGCCCTGTGTGACAGCGTGCAGCTGACAGTGACGTGATCTGAGGTGATGGCTTGGCTCCCGTTCTACATTATGGTGTGGGTTTTCTGATGCGGTTACCCTGTGGCTCTATGTCTTTGAGTGGTGGCCGCGTGTTTCGTAGCTCTCATCCTGTGAGCAGGCTTCCTACTTGTGAGTCCCAACTCCGCTGTGCAACTTCCTGCAGCCTCGATTTCCTCATCTGTAAAATGGGGATAATGATACGACTGCCATTCTTCAGAGTTGCTGAGGGGATTAAACACATGCGCTGCCAACAGTATCCTATTCAAATATTAGCTATCATTATGGCGGCTGCTGTTATTATGGCCGCAGCATTCCCGCGCTGTATGTGCAAAACACCCACTCCGCGAGACACGGGTAGTGGGGGGGGGCACCGTGTCCCTGGGTGCGAGGTCACGTCTGTGAGTATATGGTTGTAAATCTCAGTGTATGTCTCCGTGTGGCTGTGTACTGATGTGGGTTCCAGACCCCATACTGTCTTCATGTTGGAAACGTGGACAGGATGTCAGGCATTCCCGCTGGCACCTGCGGTGCCCTCCATGCCCCCTACACAGTGGCTTCCCTGTGGGCAGCCAGCCTAGAAACGAATGGTGAAACGCCTGAGCTCATAGCCCACCTGCTCTTCCACGGCTGAGTGCATGGAGCTGGGGGAGGGCTTCCCAGAGCCTTTCTGCCTGATAAGAGAACAAGGGTCCTGTGGAAGGCCACCCAGAGGCCTCAGAATCAGGAAACTCTTCCCACTCCACGGAGGTCCCTGCCCAGTTTTCCCAGTTCCTGGAGGTTGGTAGCTGTTGCCCTGCTGGAGTTATCTGGGGCCACTTGGGACTCGGATCTACCTCCAGGAAGCAGGGCATCAGCAGGAGCTTATCTGACCTCACAGACCGGGCCACAGCTGGCCCCAGGACAGGATGAACTTGTCATCTCTTCATGGTGTTTTCCAGAGCGAGAGGGTAGGGGGCTTGCCTTCCACTTCCCAGCAGCCCCCATTCCCATCTGAGCTGTTAGCAGGAGCTTGCTTAGCTGCGTCCAGCTTAGGGGGAAGGGTGCTGCCAGATGGTCAGGAGGGCCCCTCCTAATTGTACCTTAGCCTCAGAAGAGACAGTGGGATCTTCCCAGCAGAGGTCAGAGGTGGCCCTCTGCTCTGGCTTTCTGGAAACTCCCTAACCTTCCCTCCACATAGAACATTCTGGATGAGCCCCCTCTCTTCTTCCAGATCCCCCACACTGAGAGGAAGCCGTCCATACTGAGGTAGGGCATCTTCTAGCAATGGGTGGATACAAGGGACAAAGGTGGTGGCATGTGGCATGACTGTCATCTCTAAGGACTGGCAATAATGCTGTTCTTACCCCAGGACTGAGGAGGGAGCCCACAGGGAGGAAAGGAGGTCGGGGACGACAGGGCTGGGGATGGTGGCCCTGGAATCTTCCCTCACTGGAAGTAGGAAGCTGGTGAGGGATAAGGTGGGTGAGTGAGGCCTGTTCATATAGGCTTGTAGGCAATGTGTAGAAGGTAAGAGGGGGGCGGCATGGCTGAACTGGGAGGGGCTATCATGGATGGAGGGTGTGGGCTCAGAAAAGAAGCCTGTGACTTTGGGAGGACTGGAAGCCTAGGCCTAGGCAGTGATCCAAAACAGGACAGTAGGAGTCTTTGATGCCACTTTTCTGTTGGGTCACATAGTTTTAGGGGCATAATTAGGTGTCCCTTTGGCTTTGATCTGGCTGTAGAACTGTGTGGGACATAAACATGTGTATCTATCTCTGTATCGCACTGATAGTTACTAAGGCACAGGGTGTCTCCTTTATCATCATCAGGGCAGGATCTGTTTGCCAACGATGACTCCGGAGGGGCTTGGTGTCCTTCTGGGTCTGTCAAGGGAGAGGCCTGTGACTGAGGTCAAGCCCACATCTCTGCAGGGACTAGGCAAGCGGGCAGAGTTCTGTCCTCCCTGTGGACTGAGGACAAGCTGAGCTCTGTCTTAAGCAACTGTTCCCTGAAGGAGCCCAGACCCAGGGGACAGCAGAAGTTGGCGGTCCAGTAGGAAAGGCAGGGCCGTCCCAGCAGGCTAAACGTGGTCCATAGTGGGCTCATCATTCTCTTCTGGGGCAAAGATAGGAATAGGGGAGAGGGTGGCTGGAGTAGCATGGGCCCAGGGATCCCATGGCAGTAAATCATGAAGTCACCAGGTCACACATACAGCTGTCAGGAAGTGTGCTGGAACCCAGGGGCAGATAACGTTGGAGCCATTGGAGACGCGAGGTTGTTTGGCTCTGAAGGCCTGGGTTCATTTCCAGCTGTGTGGTCCATGTATGATCCCTCTGCTTCCTCTTTTAGTACCAGCTCCCTTGAACTCACTCTGAGCCAGGCCATTTCCCAGGTCCCCCAGGAACCACAGGTTTTTGAACTCCGCTCATTCAGATTTTTGACAAGTCACAGTGTCTGTATGGCCGGGCAGAGAATGTAGCACAGCAGTCAGACGCTATGCACAGATAGCCTGGGTTCGGTCCATACCCAATGCTGGGCAAAAGCATGATCTTAAGTGGGTAGCAGTCTTTCCTGACGGAGGCAAGGGTCTGGGACTGTCTGGCGGGGTCAGAGGAGGAGAAATGTATTAACTGAGAAGGATGGGGTTGGCGGAAGTGGGTTCTGAGGGGGCAGAGAGGGACAAAGCCAGTCCCTGACAATAGGAGGGTCACTGGTGGAAAAAGCAGCATCTCACCAGTATTGGCTCTCCCAGGGCTGCAGGATGACCAGGACCTCCAGGCCCTTCTGAAAGGCAGCCAGCTCCTGAAAGTCAAGTCCAGCTCGTGGCGGAGAGAACGGTTCTACAAGCTACAAGAGGACTGTAAGACCATCTGGCAGGAGTCCCGCAAGGTCATGAGGTCCCCGGAGTCCCAGCTGTGTGAGTGCCCTGGGTCTTGTGGCGGGAGTGGCATAGGGTGGAGGCCAGCCATGGATTGTGACCACAGGTGGGCCATGCCCGAAATAAGGACCAAAAAGAAGAAACTTAGGCTGGTTGGGGTCAAGGAAATATTTGAGTTAAATTGTTTGTTGGGAAAATGAGGTTAGGTTGGTCACAGAGGGCAATCATGGGTGTTAAAAGGAGGGTGAAGATACATGACCACAGATGGGGACAGCCAGGCTCAGAAGCTACTGTGGAGCTGGACAGGTTTGTTTGAACTTGTAGGTGCCACCCAGGTCATTGTAAAGGAGAGAAAATGGGTGAATCAGCACTCCAGGCATGTTAGGGCCAAAGCTAGGCCCAAAGTCCGGGAACAGATAAGGGACTTCCGTACCAGTGGCCTTAAGGTGGGGCTCAGGACACTGAATCTCTCCTGGAACTAGAGCCATGGAAGGCTTGGGTGGAGAAGGGGAGGGAAAGTGAGAGTGAGCAGGGCCAGGCACTGTCTTTCTAGAAGGTTCTCAAAGGCCCGGGTACCCAAAGCCGAGGGGATGGGTGTGCAAAGGGAGAGAGCCTCCTGTGACCTTGGGAGTAGCTCTGCAGACACTCCCTTCAGTGCATACTCCCTGAGAACTTGAGTTCAGAGACCAGTGCCAGCGGTGGAGCTCCGCAACAGTGGACCGCTGCACTGCCCAGTATGGGAGCCAGCAGCTCCAAGAGGCCAGTGGGCTCTAGACTTGCGGCCGCTGTGACTGAGGAACCCGTTTCACTTTATACCCACAAGTGTAGGGGTTTGTGGGAGTTTTGTTGGCTGTTCTGGAAAAACACTGTCGACTAGGCTGGCCTTGAACTCAGAGATCGGCCTGCCTCCGCTGGAATTAAAGGCACGTGCCACCATGCCTGGTATTTGTTTGCTCGTTTGTTTTTAAGGACGGGTTCTCACACAGCCTGAACTAGCTTTGAACTTACTGCTGTAGCTGAGGAAGGCAGTCCTACCCTTGCTATGGGTGAATTCCTGACCCTTCGTTGTACACTCACCGGTGCTCAGTTTGAGGACGGGACTCGGAAGTGTCTCAGAAATTACTCTGAGAGCCAGGCAGTGGTGGCACACGCCTTTAATCCCAGCACTCGGGAGGCAGAGGCAGGCGGATCTCTGTGAGTTCGAGGCCAGCCTGGTCTACAAGAGCTAGCTCCAGGACAGGCTCCAAAGCCACAGAGAAACCCTGTCTCGAAAAACCAAAAAAAAAAAAAAAAAAAAAAAAAAAAAAAAAAAAAAAAAAAAAAAGAAAGAAAGAAAGAAAGAAATTACTCTGAGAGCAGTGGTTGTAGCTCGATTGGTAGAACACTGGTCTAGCATAAATGAAGCCCTGGGTTCAATTCCTAGCACTTTGTACAGTGGGTGTGGTAGCACAGCTGCCGTAATCGTAGTATTTGGGAAGTAGAGGCAGGAAGATCATAAGTTCAAGGTCACCCTTGTCAGCACAGTGAGCTTAGGGCCAGTTTGTCACAAAAACAAAAGAAGACCACCTTGAGACTCTGCCCCGGCCCACCTAATGCCTCCCAGCACAGGAGTGACCCCTGACCATGCCTGTGTCTGTGGCGCCAGACAGGCTCCTACATTGGTCTCCTGTCCTGATACAGGGTTTCCTGTTAGCTACTGGTGGATAGGGGCATGGTGGGAACAGAGGACTTTCATTGGAGTGGTGGATACACGTGAATTGCTTGCCTCTGTTGGAGAGGGGTGGGGAAGAGGCAGGAAGAAGAGAAGGCCCCTCCCTATGCCCTTTCCACAGCAACGTATGTCCGTCAGACTCTCAGGAGCCCAGGAGCTCTCCGGAGGCTTGCTTCCAGCTCCGATGACTGCCACAGGTCCCATACTTAGTAGCCTTCTTTGCCCTTGTTTTTTCCAGGCAAGGATTGAGGTTCTTGTCCCCAGTGGCACCTTACTCCTGGGGAAACTGAGTCCAGATGATAGAGGAGTAGTACATTCCTCCATTTCTCTGTCTGTCAATGCTAAGTCTCCCCGGCTTCCCTACTGCTCACCCATTGTTCCCAGGAATCTTGTCAGCAGCGAAGGCAGCTGGCCTTTCTCTCAGGGGCCAGTGGAGCTGTGAGCCTGGAGGCTCCATGACCCAGGCTTCCTGTTTTCATTCCTGGCCGAGGGCGGCTCAGCTGCCTAGTGGAGCAAAGAAGGATTAACTAAGGATAAGTTCTACATCCCAGAAGCTGCAGGGGTCACGTGTCCCACTGTTCAGAGCCTATGGCCCAGGCATACCTGTGGTCTTGTAGGTGTGTGTGAGGCCCTTGGGGCCTCGGAGTAGGTGGAGTTTGGGGAGGGACATGAAGATGCACAGATAGACCCTTTCTAGGACCCAGGATGGCTAAATATGGGTAGGGGCAGTCCTACTGCGGGGAGGCTGGCTTTTAGCCAGGCTGTGGCGCGTACACTGGGATGGCAGGCTGGGATGGCAGCATATAAGGTCTTGTTTGTCCCTGAAGCTTGGAAGACTAGCTGTGATGGGAGAGGGACCCTCACCAGCCTCCTAAGTGCAGAATGATATAAACTCTAAGACCCCAAGGAGAACAGGATGAGCCCACTGTGTCTCACCTGCTGGGATGGTCCTCTCTCTTCTTGCCTGCTCCTTACTGCTGAGCCCCCTAGATCTGGGATCCCTCAGAGTATGGTAGCAGGGCTCAGTCTTTTCATGAGCTGAGACAAGCCCAGGAGGATAGAACTCTGCCTCTTTATCCGCCTCCTGCCCTCTCTTAGTGATGCAGGCTGGCCTCTACTCTGCCCCTTGGGACCCTGGGGTCTTTCTACACCCTTCTGCCTGAGGGCTCCCTGAAGCCAGAACTCATACAGGGTAAATACATCAGTTTTCTCTCTGACTTTGGGCTCCTGTTTCCTGACACCAGGGCCAGGATTAACCAAAGGTGGCAACCCATCTACTAAGTGGTCTGTAGAAGGGGCCAGGAGGCTCTCATGCTGTCGGGCCCCAAAGTCCAGTGCGGCCTGGAGGATGCGTGACCTCTCTCTCATCCGGATGCCAGGCTCCAGAATGGTCTCACCCTAAGAGGCCTGTTCTATATAGTCTTCTCCTGCTACCTGATTCCTTACTGTGACCATGAACCCAGGTCCTCGCTGCCCTTCCTATCCTAAGATTTCTGCCTCTGGATCTCCCTGTGTGTTCCCACTCTGCCACTGTTGGCTGTCTCGTGCCCTGCCTGTATTGTGTCTTTATTTATTGTTCTCCACTCCTCTGCCCTTCTGCTTGGACCCTCAGTATGAGCCCCCAGGCTGGCTGGGACACTAGGTGTATGCTCTTTGCCCTGGTGGCCTTGGCTGTGTCAGAGACAGTTGTTTATCTCTCGGTCTGTTCCACTGCCACTCCGCCCTTGCAGTCTCCATCGAGGACATTCAGGAGGTACGGATGGGGCACCGCACCGAAGGCCTGGAGAAGTTTGCCCGTGACATACCTGAAGACCGCTGCTTCTCCATCATCTTCAAGGACCAGCGCAATACCCTAGACCTCATTGCCCCGTCATCGGCTGACGCGCAGCACTGGGTGCAGGGCCTGCGTAAGATCATCCATCACTCAGGCGCCATGGACCAGCGTCAGAAGCTACAGCAGTATCCTCTTGGGGGCAGGGCGTCCCTGGCTGGGTGTGGAATGTGTGGCAGTCAGTTTAGTACCCGCTGTCACTAAACACCAGAATGTGTTAGTTACTTTTCTGATTGCTGCGATACTTGAGGAAAACAAATCAAGAGGGAAGGGTTTATTGCTGTAGGTCAAGGTGGAAGAGTCATGGTTTCAGGAGCATGATACAGGTAGTTACATTGTGTCTGCAGTCAGGAAGCAGAGCGAGAAAGGGAGAGAAAGAGAGAGAACACTGGTGCCCAGCTCACTTCCTTCTTTTCCTTTCTTACTCAACCTTGGACTTCAAGGAATGGTGTGACCCCCACTTCTCTCTTTTAAACATCTTGACACTCTCTACAAGACACACCCAGAGGTGGCTTCCAAATCCAGGCAGGTTGAGAATGACAACTGAGTAGCTTACACAACGCTTATCTATTTCTTCAGGTACCAGCATGGTTAGTTCTGGGGAGGGTCCTTTCCCTTGTTTGCACGCAGCTGCCTTCTCACCCTGTCTCCTGACAAGCACAGAGAAAGCTCTCTTTACAGACAGTAACCTTCTGGTCAGGGCAATACCTTTGTGTCCTCATCTAACCCACGGGTTCCCATCTCCGAAATTGCCTAAGGGGTTGCCATTTCAACTAGAAATTTTAGGGATTCATGTTTCAGTCCGTGACAGAAGGATCCAAGGCCAGGAACTGTGTGTCTCCCTGGTTCTCTCTGGAAGCAGTGTGCATGTAGGTGACTGGGGAGTCACTCCGGTGATAAGTGGGGGGATGTAGTCACATTCTCAGGGTTACTGCACTCTAGGAGCTGGAAGGCCATGGCACTCTCCTGAAGCATCCTTTCAGGAGTGATGCTGTGAGCCGGCTTCCAGCTCTCATGAGATGAGGGTGGAACCAGGTCCCACTTTTGTTTTGTTTGCCTGAGATAGGTTCTGGGCTTGTGATCTTCCTGCCTCTTGTGCGCCCCGCCAGGCTCTGTGGCTCCCCATTTTATGGCAGTTTTATGGAGGGATAGATCACACACCATAAAATTCACAATGGGTCAGTCAGTAAAGCACTTGCCATGCAAGCCTGAGTTTGAGTCCAGCACATGGTAAAAGACCAGGAGTGGGACTGGAGAGCTGGCTCAGCATTTAAGAGCTTGTACGGCTCTTCCAGAGGACCCCAGTTCAGTTCCCAGCACTCAGGTCAACTAAGTCGCAATGGTCTGTAGTTTTAGCTCGAGGGAACCTGGTGCCTCTGACTTCTGAGGGGTGTCTACACACACACACACACACTTAAAAAAGTTTTTTTAAACCCTCTTATTTAAAGCCAGATTTGGTGAATGCCCTTGTAATCTCAGCGCTGCATGGTAGGCAGGTGGATCCCCGAGTCTTCCTGGCTAACAGGCCGAGACTAAAAAGTGAATTCCAGGCCACCGAGAGATCTTGTCTCAGAAGAAGGTGGGCAGCGCCTAAGGACCAGCACCTGTGGTTGGGTTTTAATCTCCACATATGCATGCGTGCATCTGCACCCACGTGAACAGACATACATGCAATACAATTGCTGAGCCCAATGCAGTGTGTGTTCACATATTTACACTTGGGCTGTCTCTCCATCGTCATTTTTTGAACAGCTCCATCCCTCTCCCCACCCCTGGAAAAAAAAAACACATTAGTGATTCTTTCATATTTTCTCCTGACACCAGGCCTAGAAGCCTCCAGCTGTTCTCCGCCCTCTGAGGACTTGCCATAGAAACAGAGCCCGCAGCCCCTCCCTAATGGCTTCTTACTCCTAGTGTGTGTGAGCATTCCTTCACCCTGTAGCATGGATCTGTGCTCCGTACTTTCAGGCTTTCTAAAAGTACTGTGTATTGTTAGTTTGTGTATTGTTATTTGTGTAGTGTTACTGGCTACACTGTATCCTGTAACTCCTACCTTACCAGTTAATGGACCTCTGAGTCTTCTTTAGGACTCTGCCGTGAAATTCAGCTAGAACATATGTTTTGTGTGACTATGTTTTCATTTCTCTAGAGTAGAATTCTTACTAGAAGTAGAATTCCTAGGTTATATGGTAACTTTTATGTTTAGCCTTTTATTTTTTTTATTTTTTATTTTTTTAAAGATTTATTTATTTCCGCCGGGCGATGGTGGCACACGCCTTTAATCCCAGAACTTGGGAGGCAGAGGCAGGCGGATCTCTGTGAGTTCGAGGTCAGCCTGGTCTACAAGAGCTAGTTCCAGGACAGGCTCCAAAGCTACAGAGAAACCCTGTCTCAAAAAAACCAACAAAACAAAACAAAACCCCAAAGATTTATTTATTTATTGTGCATACTGTGTTTGGTCTACATTTTGTCTGCAGATCAGAAGAGGGCATTGGATCTCATCATAGATGGCTGTGAGCCACCATGTGGGTGCTGGGAATTGAACTCAGGACCTCTGGAAGAGCAGTCAGTGCTCTTAACCTCTGAGCTATCTCTCCAGCCCCATGTTTAGCTTTTTAAAAACTAGATTTTATTTTTATCATTTCAAGTATATGGGTATTTTGCCTACCTGTATGTCCATGTACCATGTCCATGCCTGGTGCCTGAGGAGACCAGAAAAGCATGTCAGATCCCTTGAAACTGGAGTTACACACAATTATGAGCCTTCATGTGGGTTATTAAGGAATTAAACCTCAGATCCTCTGGGAAAGCAGTCAGTGCTCTTAACCACTAAGCCATTTCTCCAGCCCCTTGTTCTAGTTTTAATCGTGTGTCTGTCTCTGCATGCACACATATGTCCATTAGTGTGCAATGCCTGCGGCAGCAGGAGAGGACACTGGATCCCCTGGAGCTCAGTTATAAGCTGCTGCAAAAAGCCCCGAGTAGGTGCAGAGAACTGAACTCTGGGCTCTAACCATTCTCTCCAGCTCCATGCTTGACTTTTTTGAAAACCTGCCAAACCATTCCCCAAAGGAACTCCAGCGGTTTAGACCCCACCTGCAGTGGAGGAGTGGTTGCATTTTTCCATCAATCGCAGCATTAGTTTTTCCACTTTCTCTTGTTATAGACACTGTCTCAGATGTGAGGTAAATCTCTGATTAACTTTCTGTTCTTTGGTGTGTGGTATGACGTAGGAAATCTATTTCTTTTCTCTTTGCATTTAGATATCCAGCACTGTTTTTTATTGTATAGCTTATTTATCCTGTGTTTGCACATTTGTCTCCTAGTGCGTGTGGCGGTCAGGGGATTACTTGCAGGAGTTGGTTCTCTTCTTCTACCATATGGGTCCTAGGGAACCAGTTCAGTTATTGGGGATCTCTAGTGCTGTGCCACCTCGTGGGCCTGAAAATAGTATTCTGTTGAATCTTCCCACTGAATTGTCCATTGACTGTAAAAATGGGTATTTATTCTGGACTTAGTTCTATTCCATGTGTCTGTTTGTCTGTCCTTTTGTTGACTGTCCTTGTACCACACTCTTTTAGCTCCTGTGATTTTGTAGTAAGCTTCCTAACCAGGAAGTGTGAATTGTCCAAGTATGTTCGTTTGGCTGCTCTGGGTCCCTTGACTTCCCACCCGTATTTTAAGATCTATTTGTCAGTTTATTTTTTTGGTTTTTTGAGACAGGGTTTCTCTGTGGCTTTGGAGTCTGTCCTGGAACTAGCTCTGTAGTCCAGGCTGACCTCGAACTCACAGAGATCCGCCTGCCTCTGCCTCCTGAGTGCTGGGATTAATGGTGTGCACCATTACTGCCACGCAGCATTTCTTAGATTTTTATTGTTGTTGTTTGGTTTTGGTTTGTCTGTTTGGCGACAGTCCCTTATAGCCCAGCCTCCCTGGACAGCTAAGGATGATCTAGAACTTCTGGTTCTAGAGTGCTGAGATTCTAGGATGTGCCACTTGGTACTAGATTTTTAAAATATAGTTATATAGCATTCTTATGCTGTTGTTCCTTTGTGATTTATTCAAGAATTCTATTGTCCTTTTTTTTTTTGAGCACACCCATGAAGTTCATTATCTTTGACTCAGTTCTGTAATTTTGAGGACTGTGCTAGGAACTGTCTCCACCCCCACCCCACCCCCCAGATCCTCAGAGTCTGAAGGGAGAGAAGAAGGTTGAGGTAGTAAGGGGGCGGCGGAGATGTCCCAGTCATGATGACTTGGTCGAGGGTTTTAGGTTTGTGTGGGATATCTCCACTTTCTGATCAGCGGCTGGGAATTTGTGCTTCTGCGCATTAACCCTCAGGCACTGGAGGCAGGGTGACTGATGGTTTGAGAAACTGGGGGAGCCGCTTTGCAGTGATAACAGCAGGGCTGACTCAGCCCTGGGAGAGATGGTCCCATCAGGTGGGGAGCGAATGGCTGATTTGCTTTTCTGTAGTCCGAATTGTCTACAGTGAGCCTTTTTATGGTGATTATTCCAGACGTCATCGGGTTTCAGAATGAGCAAACAGAAAAAGACCTCTAGCTGGGCCTAGTGGTACAGCCCTGTAATCTGAGCTACTCAGGAAGCTGAGGCAGGAGGATTACAAGTTCCAGATCTAACTGAACTAAAGAGTGAGTTTACAGTCGCTCAGGGAAATTTCGGGAGCTCCTGATTTAACACACAAAGTAAAGAGGACTGGGGTGGAGTACTTACTGTGTAAGACCCTGCGTTCAGTCCCTCGTATCAAACAAACCAGAGCAAGAAAAGGAGGGGAAAAGAGGAGGAAGGCCTCGGGTTCCTGCTTCCTGGTCATCTGGCCTGCAGGACACTATGCCACAGGCAGCTGCGGCTTCAGGTGACTGGGATCCTGTGGGCACCAGGCTGCTGTGTGTTTTCCTGACGGCTTGCCCAGCTGGATTCACTCCTGCTTGCGAAAGGCTGACAAAAACAAGGACAACAAGATGAACTTCAAGGAACTGAAGGACTTCTTGAAGGAACTCAACATACAGGTGGACGACAGCTACGCCAGGAAGATCTTCAGGGTGAGCTGGCCCAGAGTGGCCGCGGGGCCTCGGTCCTGGCCTGGGGCCGGGTCTGAGCCCGGGTCTGAGCCCACGCTGTGCTGGCTTTGCAGGAATGTGACCACTCCCAGACAGACTCTCTGGAGGACGAGGAGATTGAGACCTTCTACAAGATGCTGACCCAGCGGGCAGAGATCGACCGCGTCTTTGCCGAGGCTGCGGGATCCGCGGAGACCCTGTCGGTGGAAAAGCTCGTCACGTTCCTGCAGCATCAGCAGCGGGAGGAGGCCGCCGGGCCAGCACTGGCCCTCTCTCTCATTGAGCGCTATGAACCCAGTGAGACTGGTGAGGGCCCAGCCATCCCGGAGCCACATGACTGGGAGACTCTGATGGAACTGCAGACAGACAGACAGACAGGCTGAAGGGAGCCAGCCCCAGGTCGCTGATCAGTGTGTGACCCTCCTGTGTAAGCAGGTGCATAGGCAACAGAGCTCCAGTGTTTGCCCCGTCTGGGCTTCACTTCCCTTGAGTTCCTTCTTCAGGGGCATTGAGTGTCCCTACCCCAAGACATAGAAAGAAGTGACCTGAGAAGCCACGGTCATTGTTACTTCCCTCTTTGAGTCTATCCTGGATCAGCTTTGAGTCATGACCTAGAGAAGACACAGCGCTGCTCAGCAGGCCAGCCTCTCAGTGAAGTGAGACCCAGTCTCAAAGTGTAGAGTTAGAGGACTGGGGCTACAGCTCAGTGGTAGCGTGAAAGACCCTGCATTCAACTCTGGGGACTCGGAGACAATGTCACCCAGCTTTGAGGCTTTTAGAAGGGAAGGAAGGAAAAGAGGCAGGGCCTCACCCCACTGTAACCTCAATCTCACTGGGAGCCCAGGACATCTGCTCCCCATAGCTGCAGAGCACCAGCTGAAGGCGGGTGGGCAGGCAAGGTAGAGAAAAGACTTCTCTCCACAGCGGCAGGCAACTATCTCTGACTGGAAATGGTGGCTTCTTCCTACCTAGCAAAGGCGCAGCGGCAGATGACCAAGGACGGCTTCCTCATGTACTTGCTGTCCGCCGACGGCAGCGCCTTCAGCCTGGCGCACCGCCGTGTCTACCAGGACATGGACCAGCCGCTCAGCCACTACTTAGTGTCTTCTTCCCACAACACCTACCTGCTGGAAGACCAGCTCAGAGGGCCCAGCAGCACGGAGGCCTACATCCGGTGCGGTCCAGGGGCGGAGCTGTTGGGGCGGGGCAGGGCGGGATCCGGGACAGGATCCAGAGGGTCCTAGCTTAGCTGTCACCACCTCCCTGCAGGGCTCTGTGCAAAGGCTGTCGCTGCTTGGAACTCGACTGCTGGGATGGTCCCAATCAGGAACCCATCATCTACCACGGCTACACTTTCACCTCTAAGATTCTTTTCTGTGACGTGCTCAGGGCCATCCGGGACTATGCCTTCAAGGTTGGGCGTGCCCATGGGAGTGAGGAGAGGCTACTAGGGGTGGACAGTTCCTTCTAACTCCTCTTGGGGCTTCTAGGCATCCCCCTACCCCGTCATCCTGTCCCTGGAGAACCACTGCAGTCTGGAGCAGCAGCGAGTGATGGCACGTCACCTGAAGGCTATCCTGGGGCCCATGCTGTTGGACCAGCCCCTGGAGGGGGTTACCACGAGCTTGCCCTCCCCTGAGGTACAGAGTGGGTACCCTGAAGGCAGGGAAGGGAACCTGGCTGGGAGGCCTACATGGGTCCTCATCAGTGAGTTGTATATCCCCAGCAACTGAAGGGCAAGATCCTGCTGAAAGGGAAGAAGTTTGGAGGCCTGCTGCCTGCTGGAGGGGAAAACGGGCCTGAGGCCACTGATGTGTCCGACGAAGATGAAGCCGCGGAAATGGAGGACGAGGCTGTGCGGAGCCAAGTGCAGCAGAAGCCCAAGGTTCTAGGGGAAGCTGTGGAGGTGGGGTGGCCCCGGGTCTGTCCCGCTCCCATTGCCCATGGGACGTTTGCCTCGTCTTAGGTTTTCTGTGGCTGCCATTCAGACCTTCTGCCCCCTCTCTCTGTCTGTCTCCTCTCTCTCTGTTGTCTGGGTTTCTGGCGCTCAGTGCCCACCTTGTCCTACCCTGTGGCTCTAACCTGGGCCTCCCCGTGGCCTCCAGGAGGATAAGCTAAAGCTGGCGCCAGAGCTCTCTGACATGGTCATTTACTGCAAGAGTGTCCACTTTGGTGGCTTCTCCAATCCTAGCACCTCTGGGCAGGCATTCTATGAGATGGCTTCCTTCTCTGAGAACCGCGCCCTCCGGCTGCTTCAGGAATCAGGTGAGCGCCTGTTCTTTTTTTTTTTTAAATATTTATTTATTTATTTATTTATTATGTATACAATATTCTGTCTGTATGTATGCCTGCAGGCCAGAAGAGGGCACCAGATCTCATTACAGATGGTTGTGAGCCACCATGTGGTTGCTGGGAACTGAACTCAGGATCTTTGGAAGAACAGCAATGCTCTTAACCTCTGAGCCACCTCTCCAACCCCCTAGACTGGTTTTTCTTATACTGAAGTTGAAGCCTCTGGTCAGCTAATAACTTGGCAGGCAATGAAATACAAACGTGAGCCTGGCTGGATAGAACCCGTAACTTTTTTTTTTTTAAGATTTATTTATTTATGTATACAACACTCTGCCTCCATGTATGCCTGCACGCCAGAAGAGGGTGACAGATCTCATTACAGATGGTTGTGAGCCACCATGTGGTTGCTGGGAATTGAACTCAGGACCTCTGGAAGAGCAGGCAGTGCTCTTATCCTCTGAGCCATCTCTCCAGCCCCCGAACCCGTAACTTTTTTAAAAAATATTTATTTATTTATTATGTATATGATATTCTGTCTGTGTGTATGCCTGCAAGCCAGAAGAGGGCACCAGACCTCATTACTGATGGTTGTGAGCCACCATGTGGTTGCTGGGAATTGAACTCAGGACCTCTGGAAGAGCAGGCAGTGCTCTTATCCTCTGAGCCATCTCTCCAGCCCCCGAACCCGTAACTTTTTTAAAAAATATTTATTTATTATGTATATGATATTCTGTCTGTGTGTATGCCTGCAAGCCAGAAGAGGGCACCAGACCTCATTACTGATGGTTGTGAGCCACCATGTGGTTGCTGGGAATTGAACTCAGGACCTTTGGAAAAGCAGGCAGTGCTCTTAACCACTGAGCCATCTCTCCAGCCCGAGCGCCTGTTCTTGCAGGCATATGAACCTGGCCATCTGGACTGGTCAAGACCGGGGCTACCCTCCACCCTTGCAGGGGCCCTAAACTAGCACTCCTTGCTTTATGTCCGGGCAGAACTGGCGAGGTGGGGTGGGGTGGAGTGGGTAGATGTGTCTTTGGCCCACCAAGGCCTTCACTGCTGACTTGACCCCACCTTTTCTCAGGAAATAGTTTTGTCCGCCATAACGTGAACCACCTGAGCAGGATCTACCCCGCCGGGAGAAGAACAGACTCCTCCAACTATAGTCCTGTGGAGATGTGGAATGGGGGCTGCCAGATTGGTACGGACCAGCTGGGGTGGATGGCAGTGGGGGGTTAGAAAGAGCACCTGACCTTGCTGTCCAGTGGCCTAGAGCCCTGAAGGTCACGGGATGAGAGGTCCGAGGATCTGAGAAGGTTTGGATGCCAAACCAAGAGCTGAGCATGGAACTTGCCCAGCCAGCAAGTCTGTGTCCGGTGTGCACTCCAGCCCTGTGCATTTTGGCATCAGCAATGGAGCAGGCCGTTCAGCCGTTGAAGTGCTTGCCTGGCGTGCAGGACGTTGTCCTAGGTTCAGTCCTCTGCACTGCCGAGAACAGGAGTGGTGTCACGCCTGTCCTCCCAGCCTTTTTGAGGAGGAAGCAGGGATGGGGAAGGGTAGGTGGGTTAGGAGCTCAAGGTCTTGTCCCAGTAGTGAGTTCAAGGCCAGACTGGGCTACAGGAGACACTGCCTCAAAATCCAACAAAACAGGCTGGGGAGATGACTCAGTCAGCTAAATGTTTGCCATACAAACAATACAGACAAGGTCATGCATGTAACATGTCAGGAGTGATGACACACATCTGTACATATACTGTAAGCTCAGCACTGAGGAGGCAGAGGTTGCTCTCTGGAGCTCATGGCCAGCTCATCTGGTGAATTGGTAAACTCCAGGTTCAATAGAGACCCTGTCCCCAAAAATGAAGAACGATTGAGAAACATGTCAGACATTGACCTCTGGCCTCCATGTATGTACAAACACATGCACACACACTTAGGACATGTGATCAGTGTGGTGGGCCAGCTAGGTTGATGGGAGACAGGAGACACTGGAGCACCTTTGGATCCTGCTTCCAGTGCACACAGGAACTTGACTATAGCGCATTCTGAGCAGGCTGGGCTTGAGGCCTCTGGAGCCAGGCTACAGCTTGTGTATACTCTGATCTACCTGCAGTGGCTCTGAACTTCCAAACCCCTGGGCCAGAGATGGATGTATACCTGGGCCGCTTCCAGGACAATGGAGCCTGTGGGTATGTGCTGAAACCCGCCTTCCTGAGAGACCCCAACACCACCTTCAACTCACGTGCCCTGACTCAGGGGCCCTGGTGGGCTCGGAAGAGGCTCCGTGTCCGGGTACGGCCAGACACAGAAGGGACGGCCGCCCGTGGGGATCTGTCCTGCTCACTGCCGTCTCTGAATGCTCATTGTCCCCACCTTTCCTTAGATCATCTCGGGACAGCAGCTGCCAAAAGTTAACAAGAGTAAGAATTCAATCGTGGACCCCAAGGTGATTGTGGAGATCCATGGTGTGAGCCGGGACGTGGCCAGCCGCCAGACCGCAGTGATTACCAATAATGGTATAGTGTGCACCGACTGGGTTGGGCCAGGCCGATGGTGCTGGTGAGCTTGCTGTTGACATGGTGTTTGTCCTTCTAGGTTTCAACCCCTGGTGGGACACAGAGTTTGAGTTTGAGGTGGCCGTGCCTGACCTTGCCCTTGTACGCTTTGTAGTAGAGGACTATGATGCCTCCTCCAAGAACGACTTTATTGGCCAGAGCACTGTCCCCTGGAGCAGCCTCAAGCAGGGTGAGTGTTGGCGGGAAGGGGCCAGCCAGCAGCAGCATGTGGGTTCTGGCTTCCCTTAGCCTACAGATCACTCTGCCTAGAGCATCTCCTCCCAGTGACCAGAACTGTCCTTCCCACCAGGGTACCGCCACGTCCACCTCTTGTCTAAGAACGGAGACCAGCATCCATCAGCCACGCTCTTTGTGAAGATCACCCTCCAGGACTAAGCCTGGGAGTGGGTGAGGTCCACTCTGAGTGGGCCACGCTGTGTCCACCCCTGGGGCAAGGCTGGCACTGTTGCACCGACTTCTGGTGTGGAGCGTGAGGGCCTGAATTGCCTTTAGCTCTAATACACCAACTGTGCTTCCGGCCTCTCTGGGGACCCAGGAGCAGTCCAGTCCCTGGAGTGGCCAAACTTCCGTTAGGAACAACACTGCAGCCCCCCCTCCCCTCTAGCTGTCTTTAGGTTGTGAGTTTTTATAAAAATCACAAGGTAAAGTCTTAGAGTCTTTTTACATAGACATCAGAGACTCCGTCAAGGCCTCATACACACTCCTTCCCACCATCATGGGGTCGTTTGGAGTGAGCAGGCAGGAGGAGCCCTTTCTACCCAGGAGGGTATAGCCCAGAGTGCCACAGGGCCCTGCTGCCGAGAAGGGGACTCCACCAGACGGCGCAGCTTGAAGGCACACAGGTCACACTTGACACCAACCAACTGGCTTTTTATTAGGAACGGGGAGTTATTTCAGGAGGAGACTCGGGGTGTGGCGAGCAGGGGTCCCCCAACTTAGAAGAAGCCCAGCTTCTTTTTTTCTTGCTGCTGCTTCCACTTGGCCATGCTGTAGAACTCCTCCTTGGATTTCCCAAAGATGTCTTGAAAGTCAGAGTCTGAGAGATAGAACTAGGGGAGGGGGTAGGAGTGGCGGTGGGGAGGGACAGGATTCCTTCTCCAGTCTGCCCACTGCCTGTCTGTGACCACTACGACCACTACGGGGGGCAGGGTACCCTGGGCCCCTCCAGTGCAGAGTTAGGTCGCAGGCCAGTGCTGAGAACAGCGTCTGGTACCCACCTCCTTGCGGGCAGGGTCCACTCCCTGTGGCAGGTCCTCCACGGTCTGGTGCATCAGCCTTTCCCGGGGCAGGCTCCCATTGGCCGCTGAGCTGCTGCAGTAGTTGCTAGGGCTTTTGCTGGGGTTCTTGCCATCGACTCCGAGGCCCAGCTCCAAAATATTCTCTGGGCTTTCCTGGGAACTCTTGAAGGCCAGTAGGGTTGAGAGATCTGCCTTGTCACCCGGCCCTCGAGTTAGCTGGAAGTTACGTACTTCCTGTCCAGAGAGAAGCCACTAAAGATCACATTGAACCCACAGGCCTCTTGGCACCACCTGAACCCAGACCACTATGTGGGGCCGCCAGGGAAACTGCTGGACACTTACTGCTGTTGTCTCAGAGATGGCAGATGCTGGTCCCAGGCTTCCCTCCACAACCTCCTCATAGGATTGGTTGTTCTGTGGGGACAGGAGTAGGGGCAGGAGTTGGGGGACTGGCAAGGGAAGGAGCTCCCCGAAACCCAGGCAGGAGCCTAAAGGACAAGGTCAGGTCTCCCCCTGACTCATGGGAGATCCTCGACCTGGGAGGGGGGCTTTTACAGTGCTCCCCAAGACAAAGATGGGGGAGGGATGTCAGGCCTCACCATCCACTTGTAGGGGTCCCAGGTGACAAACCACCCAGTGAAGGTGGCAGGCTCATGGCCCTGCTTGACCAGAATGATGGGTGTGTCCAGGCTCCTCTCTGCTGGGTGAGTCCTCAGGTACTCCCGGCCCCAGGCCACTGCCTCCTTCCTCTGCTCTCCAGCTTCTTCCCCAAGCCACAGGAAGATCTGGGCCACAGAGAAAGCCTGGGCTGGGACAGGCGGAGGGACCCCCTGACTCAGTCACCTCCTCCCTACTCCATGCCGCCAGGTGGCCTCAAAACCCTGTATGCATATGTCTGGCCAAGAGCACTCGCCCAGCAAGTTGAGATGCTCCCACACCGTGAACACTTGCCATCACAGGCATGCATACATGCATCGACTATAAATAGTTACAAAGCACTAGCATGTGCCAGGAACTAAACATGCAACAGGGAAAGGAATCCAAGTTACTGTCCCCAAACCAGGTAGTGTGGCATGTGTCTGTAATGACAGCACTGGCAAGGTAGAGGCAGGGGGATCAGTTAGTTCAGGGCCATACTTGGCTACCAGAGAGAGTTTGAGGCTAGCCTGGGCAACACAAGGCCCTGCCTCAAAAAAAAAAAAAAAAAAAAAAGGGCCTGGGGTTGCTTGCTTAGCCAAGTCCTGGGTCGACCCCTAGTACCACATAAACTGGAGGGGGTGGGCAGGCCCAAAATCCCAGCACTTGGGAGGTGGAGTCATAGGTCAGAGGAAGTTCAGGTTACATAGTGAGCTTAAAACCATTCTGGGCTAAAGAGACTATGTCTCAAAAGAAGCAAAGAGTTGAGAAAAATCTCTACCCTCATAGAGTCTTCATGGGAGAGCAAGCCACATGTATGTTTCAGAAGAAAGTGAAGAAGAATCAGGCAGTGCCGAAGGCCTAAGGTGGGATGTGCCTGGCATGCTCGGAACAGTGAAAGCCACCACGGCTGGAAAAAGACCAAGGTGGAGTCCGGAGATTTGATCAGAGAGGGTTGGCTAGGTAATGGGGGAGGTTGTGAAGTGGGGAAGAGCTGGGGAGATGTAGTCTGGGCTTGCGGAGCTCAACCTCCTCAGAACTCAGACAGTACCACACAGAGTCTCACACACACACAGTGACACACGCATGTGCGTACCATCACAGATACAAAGACACACTGTCCATTGATACAACCAGGTAGTTGGTCACAGCCACATACTGTCATCAGTGTCTGGACAGAGACACGGTCACATTGGTTACATACACCATCTCATAGCCACGCAGAACTTCACAGCTTCACAAATACAGTTGCTCAGTCACGCCAACAACCTATCATGTGCCCCTTCTTTCCGTCTCACACAGACACACGTGCACAGGCAGCGCCACCAGCTACAACTGGTCTGGCCGGTTCTGTGTCGTACTGGACCACACAAATCACTGGCATGGTCTGCCTACCACACGGCCATAGCTACCCGGTCAAATGTGCAGGTTCAGAGAATCACTGCATGTATACTGTTATCCAATCAGTGTTTCCACTTACTGCCATGGCCATGCAGTCAGCCACAGGCCCTCATGGGGAGTCATATATGCTATCATAGGACACACAGTAATACGTACAACATGCAAGGTCATAATCACACACAGCCCAACTCTTGTTCCTAGTCTGTTGTGGTTTTCCTATCACACCCAGATTCCATGGCAACAATCAGTCACTCACAGGCTAAGTTCACCTTCACACCCAACTCCATCAATGTGGACACGCCCAGCGTTCCCAGCCCAGCTGAGCTGGACTGACTGCCTCACCTCCTGACAGGTGTCTAGTAACATGATGTCATACTTGTCCAAGTCCTCTTGGTCAAAGAACACCACTTCAGTGAGGACCAGGCAGCCCGAGGGGCTGGAGCATTCAAACAGTCGGGGCTGGATGCTGGAGACCTCCTCGGGAAGCCTGGCCAGAGGAGGGGCTGTGAGGGGTGCAGTCTGGGCCGCACTGTCCCTTGGCATGTGTACTCCACCCTCACCTCAGGGGAAGCAGTCCTCTGGGACAGGAGACCTGGGCTTTCCTCTGGATGCCACCCGCCCCTTGCTTTCTCTGGGAGTGCCTGCTCTGGGCCAGGGCGCCTTTCTTTCAGGGAACAAATAGAGAAGGTGACTGAAAATCTGTCAGCTGCTCCATGGATGAATCTGGGAAGGGACGAGGGAAGGGGACCTGAGACCTAGTGGGGAGAAGCTGAGCTGAGGCCACGTCCTCCTTAGAACGGGAGTCACCTGCATTCAGTTAAGCCAGGAAGTAGCCTCAGGTCCAGGGTGGGAGGAGGGGAGCAAGTCTGGGAGGGTTGTAGAACATTTAACTATAAAGATTTGGTTTGCCTTGCCTGCCTAAGGCACCTAATTCGCCTAATAAACCGCTGAATGGCCAATAGCTAGGCAAAAGAGGAATAGGAGGGGTTGGTGGGCAGAGAGAATGAGTAGGAGAACTCCAGGCTCAAGAGAGTAAAGAGCGTAGAGAACTAGGGAGAAAGAAAGGGCAGGACATGTTGGGGCCAGAAACCAGGCAGCTACTGGACAGCCAGACGCGAGAAGCAGGAAAGGAGGACATACAGAAATAAAGGCAAAAAAAAAAAAAAATCCTGAGGTAAAACGTAGATAAAAAGAAACATATTAAAGAGCTAAACCAAGGCCA
This sequence comes from Ondatra zibethicus, assembly GCA_004026605.1. Taxonomy (NCBI): domain Eukaryota; kingdom Metazoa; phylum Chordata; class Mammalia; order Rodentia; family Cricetidae; genus Ondatra; species Ondatra zibethicus. Next base: position 123,338 of record PVIU01002512.1, on the reverse strand, counting down.
AGCATTTATAATTCATAAGAAGTCTCTGTGTCATGATTTGGGAGCTGGTTGGTGGCCCAAAAGAAAGCCCGGTACATGAAAGCCCAGGAGACTTGGGTGGACGGCAGTGCCCAGGGACTCAGCTCCTTCCATCCTTGAGTTCTTAGTCTGCCCTCACCCCTGGTCCGTTTATCCCGCTAGGGATCGCCCCTAGCGGCAGTGCAGAAAATGGATACAGCCAGCAGAGGGCGCCATTTCTCCATTTGCCCTGGCATTGACCCCATCCAAGTTACCAAGGGCTGGAGACTGCAAGGTAGGCTCCCCCGTGCCCCTGCCCCCTGCGGATGGAGGACTGAGAGTCCCTCAGTTCTAGGCTTATCTTTCTAGCTCTCTGTGTGATTCACTAGTCACCACCTCGGGCCTCAGCTCCTCCTCAAGATAAATATATTCTCCTGCAATCCTGTTACCTCTTGTTGCTGGGATAGGGGGCCCGGCCTCCAAGGGCTTCCCAGAAGTGGGGAGGCTCCCGACCCTCCAGCACCGTCTCCGTGTTATTTCCTGTGAAGACGGTGACCACCATCCGCGCCATCTCACGCTGGTCCCCATTACAGCCCTGAAAAGCAGAGGCTGGGTCAAACCCTGCAACAGGCAGACCTTCACCTCCAGTCCCGTGTCCATTCACTGGGGCCTGTGGTGAGCTGGACCTGAGCCAAGGGAGGCCTAAGCTGTACGGGAGACCCCTGTGAGCAAGATATCTCTCTTTCAGCTTCCCCAGTGGTGACCCCATGAACCTCTCTGGGCCCAGAGTGTGGATGAGAGACATTCAGGTTTGGGAGTCATTTGCGGTTTATGCTGAAGATAAAACAACAATAACAACAATAAAACCCACAGGCAAACAAGACTAGGCCTCTCTCTTTCCCAGAGAGACTTGGGGAAAGTCCCCAAGCAGGAAGGGAGGTAGCTAGAGCCAGGCTTGCCTCTGACCTGAGGAACCCCAGTTCACTTGTGAATCAGGGTTCCTGGGCCACTTCACACCACCCACAGAACCAACCCCCTGGCCTATATCTAGTTGGGTTTTAAGCCTGCATTCGGGCGGAGGGGACCCATCTCTGACCCAGCGACACTTTCCCAAGTGGTGCTGGTACCTTCCCAAACCAGAGATAGCAGATATCCGCTGTGACCAGGAAGAAGATGTCACCGGACGTGAGGGAGGAGGCGCGGGCTGGCACCTCCATAGTTCTGGTGTCGTGGCTGTCAGCCCCCTGCATGCGGAACAGCCTCGTGCTGGAGATTGGCGGCCTCTGCCCTGTACTGTCTGCACACCCCTAGAAGAAGGTGGGGCACAGGCTGAGGCCAGGGCTCCCTGCCCTAGAGGTGAACAAAGGGTACCACTGTCCTGCGGCCCTTTCAGGTTAGACTTGTGGCCCATTTCAGAGGGCCCAGAGCAAGCTCCTGCCACCATGGTGTGCCACCTCATCTAGGCACAGAACCAAAAGAGCCAGGGGTCATAAGACCTCTGAATTGGACCTAAAATGAATCCTTCATTTTATGTGGCTTATGTTAGATAGATGATGATGATTGTTGTTATTATTATTAATTATCATTATGAGTGCATGCATATGTACACGCGCTCGCGAAGGTCCTGGGACATCGGACTTCATTCTCAGGAATGCTATCGACCTCCTCTGAGATAAGGTCTCTCACGGCCTGGAGCTCACCAGTTAGGCTAGACTGGCTGGCCGCTGAGCTCCGGGAATCCTCCTGTCTCCACTTCCCCCAGGCTGGGATCACAAGCGCTCAGCGTCACACCCAGCATCTTCACGCGGAGGCTGGAGTCACTCACGCTCAGGCTTACAAAGCCATCTCTCCAGCCCCCGTGCCAAAGGGAAGTCCAATGTGGGCTCTACCTGAAAGACCACCAGCTGCCCCTGGAAGATGGCTAGGAAGTGGGGGGGCTCTCTGCCCATGGTCACATGCGCCTGCACCAGTGCTCCGTGGTACATGAGGTCCATCTCCTCAGCATTGCAGTTCAGGGCCTTGGTGTCTTCTATGGTGGTCTGGTGGCCCTGCAGAAGGGAGGGGGACATCAGTGGCCTGGGGCTTCCTCTTTCATTCTTAGAGTCTAAGTCTTGGGCTGGAAGGCATCTGATATCCCAGCAGGTGCACATACCTGCCATAGGTACAGGATGTACTGGACGCGGCCAAGTTTCTTGTACGTGTAGAGGGCAAGGTAGCAGTTTCCTGAGCACAACTGGCCGTGGTGCTTGGGGTCCACAGGCTGCCTTTGTAAGTCCTGGATGCACCACACCTGAGGACCAAGGGACCCGCGGGCACTGTAGCAGCCCGCCCGCTCGCACCCAGCTGGGAAGCTCTCACTGACTCCTCCGTGTCAGCAAGTGGCTTGCCCAGTTCTGTGACTTCATGCTTCACACTGGACCTGTGAGTGACCCTTTCCCTCAGCAACCCCATGCCTTTTTTGCTGGCCTCCCCTTAGCCCGGATTTAGTTTGCGTTCTGCACCTGGGAACATAAGTGAAAGACTTAGAAGCTACACGATGGATCCAGCCACCTCAGTCTAGACTCCACTAGCTATGGCCCCGGCTAGGGGCAGACAGCTCCCAGACAGCACCCCTCCCCCAGGCGCGGAGGTCTCTGCTCAGGCCAGGAGAGCGGAAGGAAAGCTGGAAGAGAGGCCTTGGTGCTCCGGAGGGGAGTTTTCTCTTTTCTTTGTAGTGTCATTAACAACAGCAACAAAACCCATAAATCAAACAGAAACAAACCCCTAAATGAACAAAAACCAGGGTTGGGGTGTGATTTAGTTGGTCGAGTGCTTGTCTAGTGTGCACAGTGTCTTGGAACCCCTCAAAACCGGCATTCTGCCTGTAATCCTGGCCCTGGGGAGGTGAGGCAGGAGAATCAGTTCAAGGTCAGCCTTGACTGTCTAGTGAGTTTGAGGTCATCTTAGGATATGTGAGACCCTGTGTAATAAAACAAACAGAAAACCAGTGGCGGAAGGGACAGTGCTTGCTCACATTTGTCTGAGTGACGGCTTGTTGCTATGGGAGCCACACCTCAGCTTTGGAACCAGACAGAACTGGTGGAAGTCCAGGTCTGTGCAGGCTAGCATGTGGCTCTCCTAAGCCCCAGTTCTTCCCACCTGTACGCTGGGGATCACAGCGCCAATCCCACTGCATATCAACCGATGTGCCTGGAAACAGCGCCCCGTGTCCCTGACCCACCAAACCCCACGGCACATCTGCCAGCCTGGAACCTGCACCTGGTGTCCATTACCCACACAGATTGTGTCACCAAAGGACCTCCCCTCTAGACCAGGACATCAGAACCCCGTGTACGCTTACGTGGGTGGGAGGACTCCCTGCTTCCACAGGCCCCTCGCCTTTGTGCTTGGAGCTGATCCCAGACACCCTTTCGCGGCTTCCTTGCCATCCTCCCCCTCAGCCTTCATCTCACCCCTACTCTGCCCCCTTCCTTTACCTCTACTTATCCCCAGTCCCTCCCGCTTCTTTCTCCTCTCCCTGGGTTTCCTCCACTACCCTGTCTCCTCTCTCCTCTTAGTCCCTGCTTTCCCAGTCTTCCCGCCCACTCCCTCTGTCTTTTTCTTCTCCCCTCTCCCGTTTCGTCTCCTCTCTCCATCTCTTCTCACCCATCACTTCTGGTCATCCATATAAGGGCAAATGTAGGCAGGGCTTCTATTTCCTCTGACCTCAGTTTACCTACAAAATTTAGACTCCACTCCTGACTCGTCACACATAGACACACACAGGCTCGGTAGCATCCCCACATTAGCTTGGGGGCTAGATTGGACCATAATCTCTGCCTCCATTATTTTAAAAGATTTATTTATTTATTCTTTTTGTTTTGTTTTTCGAGACAGGGTTTCTCTGTAGCTTTGGAGCCTGTCCTGGAACTTGCTCTTGTAGACTAGGTATTTATGTATTCTGTGTACAGTGTTCTGCCTGCATGTATGCCTGCGCACCAGAGGAGGGCGCCAGATCTCATTATTGGTGGTTGTGAGCCACCATGTGCTTGCTGGGAACTGAACTCAGGACCTCTAGGAAAAGCAGCCAGTGCTCTTAACCACTGAGTCATCTCTCCAGCCCCATTTTATGGACTTAAAACAGGCTTGTGGGAACTTGGGTTCTGCCTTAATATGTCCAATAGGTCAGCATGAGAACACTGGACTGAGGTCAGATGAGGGGTCCGTGACAGGTGTGTAAGGGGCTTGGTATGTTTGGGACGGTGATTTATGTGTCTGGACCTGAGTTGGCCACAGGGCGTGGTTCACTGTCCAGGTGTTGTCCAGCTGTGTGCCTGTGAGCGAGTGTCCATGGTGTTGTGTGAGCCAGCTGTTGGAGAGTGGACATGTATGTTTCTATTTCCCTGAATACATCCCTGATTGTGTGTGGGTGTTCCTGGGTTGTTTTAGCTGTTGAGACAGTCAGTGTCTCTTGTCGTTCAGACTGGCCAGCGTGCTGGGTTTACAGGCATGACCCCTAGTCAGCTGTTCCCCAATCAGCTGGTCTCTACCCTTGTGTGCACACCCCCACCCCCAAGCCAGTGCCCTCACCTCCACTTGGCCAGAGCCGTCATCCACCATTCTGAGCTGCGCCGCTAGCTCAGGCTGGGTGTGCAGCTTGCCTACATCCAGTTTTGCCTGCATCCATCTATCTGTATATGGAGTTTAGAGTCAGTGGCATTCCTCAGTGTCCCCGGGCCCACCCCCTCCTCACCCATCTCGCGGGCCCAGGACACGCCCTCTTTCTGTTCATCCTCCTCACCTGTTCTGCCCCCTCCTGATTCAAGCGTCCCCAGCAGCCTCTGGCTCCATCTGGGTCTGCCCATCCCCCAGGCTCCACCCCACACCCTACCCCTTACTCACTGTCCCCTCTGTGTTTTTTCCCATCTGGCTCCTTCGACCATGTCTGGAACAGCTGCTGGAAGGCGGTGGACTCGGCGCCATCGCTCACCACCTCCACGTTGGTGTAGCTTGGGTAGCCCTTGGCCTGGATGAAGCCCTGGGACACGACTCTGTCAGGCAGGCCTGAGGCTCAAGGACTCTAGGCTGTGTTCAACCCCCAGAAACATCCCTCAACTGTGGCTACCAAGACAGCCAAGCTCTGAACTGCATTAATTAAGTAAACATGAGACCCATTTTGCAAGCTGGCTCCCTCGAGACTTATCTTCCACAGTCTCTGAGGGTAGGCCGGGTCCCCTAAGTCCAAGCCCGGTGAAGCACTGGCCATGACATACCCTACTGTCCCATAAACCTCCTCTGCCCCCAGTGGAGAAGGCGCTCAAGCCTCAAGGCCAGGCTAAGATGCACACAGGTCACATCCTGGCTGTCAGGAATCTTCCCCGCCACATAAGGTTTCCGGGGTAGACACACTCACGTCCTGACCCCGGAATAAAGATGTTCCCGGAGAGAGCCACTTCTTCCCTTAGACCCCAGGCAGGGCATCCTGTATCAGATCTGTCTTGCTTCCCTGTAGGGGCCCCAGAACCTCACCACAGCCCTGCTGAACGCAGCCTTCTTGTCCTGGGGGCTGGACTTTCGTCCCTGCCACATGTAAATCTTGAAGCCACCCTGGTCCAGGAGATAGCAGCCCTAGGGAAAAGGTTGAGTCTGGTCAGCAGGGACTGGGGTTATGAGGGAAAGGGTGGACCGGACCAGGGCTTTCCTTACTTCCTCTTGCAGGAGGTCCTGGGTCAGTGGGCGGGTTGCCAGTTCCTGGACCACCAAGTCCGTTCCCTTCTCTAAGACACTGTGGGGCAGGCATCCAGATGTGGACAGCTGGTCTCTTCCTGGCCTGATGCCAGCCTAGCGCCCTTGAACTCCTCTGGTTTCCCAGAGACTGAAGTCATGAGCTGTGAACTCAATTATTGTGCCTCTCCTTGGGGCTTAGGTGGCTCCTTGACCCCCCCACAGGGCCTCAGTTTTCCCATCTGTACTATGGGCTTTTCACCGACACTATCACACACCACACAAGAGTGCAGATCATGTGGGCCCACCACCCCACTTGACCCTCCCTGGAGACCTCCGTGTGTTTACTAGAGGTTTCCATGGAGATGTTTTGCTGCTTTAATAACAACACACAGTTGTGACCCCCTCACTCTCCCCGTGCCCTCCCCCAGTTCTGCTCACTGGTAGAGACGGACGTTGGCTTTCTGCTGCTGGCTAACACTGTCGCTGGGCACAGCGGCACTCAGGCTGCCCGATCTGCAGCCCAGCACAGCCTCCATGATGTGAACGAGGTCCGTGGCTCTGTTCTCATCATCCACCACACCGATCTGGGCACGGCCACCACGCTCCCTGTCCCTGAGGCTGCAAGTCAGGGTCAGCGCCTGCAGGAGAGGAGCCGGGGCTCAAGGCTTCCCCATGCAGCCCAGCCCGGTCTTACTGCTTGGTACCCGTAGGCACGGGGCATAGGGACGGGGAGCTGGTGCCCTGTCATTTTAGTGTTCCCAGGTCTGCTGTGTCCCACCAGGGGCCTGTTGGATCGGGACTGAGAGCCCACTACCCCTTGAGGTGTCAGATGACGGGCGCGCGGGGAGCTACCTCTCCCCAAGCCCTGTACTCCCAGTTCTTAGGGCAGACACTGACCCGTGACTTCTCAGAAATGCTGGTTTTGGGTCCATTCCACTGGATCATCACCTTGCCCAGGTCCAACAGGAAGATGTCCCCCTTATTAAAGCTGTTCCAGGACAAGGTCACCTTCCAGAGCCAGGAGAGAGATGTGGAGGGAAAAGGTGTCAGATCACCAGAACCAAAGGTGGGGGTGGGAGTGGGGGGGTCAGGGGGGAGGGGCCAGGCAGGAGGAGGGGAGGGGCCAGGCAGGAGGAGGGGAGGGGCCAGTCAGGGTGTGTTGCCTGTAGGCATGAGGTTGTGTGTAGCTCTCTGTGTGTGTGTGTGTGTGTGTGTGTGTGTGTGTGAGACAGTGCCTGCCACAGCATGCAGGCTTGCATCTTCGTAGCCACATGTGTGTGCTTCCATGTGGTTATACAGAAGGGGGACGTAGGTAATTGCTTATCTCTGTATGAACATGTATACATGCATATATGGGACACATCATGTATGAACAAGAGTATGTTCTCAAGGGGACAGTATCTATGTGCCTGTATGGTGACAGCATGCAATGGAACATAAAGATGGTTATTGAAACAGACACCGAATAATCACAATGGCACAATGGGTCAAACCAAGGACTACATAACCTGTGGGGCTATGGTGCAGGGTCTGGGAAGGATTGTGTGCCTGGTTGACTGTCATATAAAGGGGGTGACTAACGGGTCACCCCCCACAGTGTAGATGATGCTCATTGCATCAAACCCTGGCCGCGAGCAGAATGCCTCACTCCTCTGTTCATTTCCTGGTGCGTGAATGGAAGGGCACTGCTTGGACTAGAGTGAGGGTGCCACCCGGGGATGACAGGGGTAGACAGTGTGAGTGCGTGTGTGTGATGGATGGTGTGAGAGAAAGTGTGAGGCTATCATACTCCCTTCGTGCTGCCTTCAAGGGCCCAGTGCGCACCGCTTCTGCCTCCTCCGACCCATTCTTAAAGTTCCCACGAGGCACGAGGGTAGACAGGGGCCCAGCAGCAGAGCAGAGGCCAGGAACCCAAGGCTGCGAGTCTGGGGAGCTGTCACTCACTGCCCCATACCCTCCCCACCTTCTCTGCCTTTCTCAAGCTTCAGGATACTCAGCCCATGTGAGTCTGGAGATCAGACTGTGTCCCCATCTGCTCTCACCTCGGTGGCAGACACATGCTTCCGTCCCCTGATGTGCAACAGTCGCTGGACATTGTACACGTTGGTCTCCACATGCTTGAGGGCAGAGGCTCGACCTCCCTTCCTATAGCTGAGGAAGGGATCGGGACCCGTGAATGAAAACACACCTTGTGTAGGAATGAGTGTGGGAGCGTGTAAGCATGTGTGGGAAGGTACATGTCTGTAATACATGTGTCTGAGTACATGTGAGCATGTGTATGCGTGAGCACACGAGGTACATGAGGCACAGTGCGCATTGCTTATTAGCATGTAGAGCTGTGTAGACTGGGGTACGTTTGGGGATTTCATACATACTTTTTACCCAGGTGAGACTAGTTGTGAGTACATGGATGGGCATATCTGTGTGGCAGACATGAATATTCAGGTATGCATGCCCAGCTACAGGATGCATGGGGTAGCATGTATGTTTTCACACACACAGAGACTTGTCTGCACCATATGCAAATATTCAACCCACTGATATGAAACAAAAATGATTTAATATTGGCAATTAGGTTAATCATTTTCAATCTAAAAATGTGGCAATTAAAAAAAAATTTGAACCGGGCAATGGTGGCGCATGCCTTTAATCCTAGCACTAGGGAGGCAGAGGCAGGCGGATCTCTGTGAGTTCGAGACCAGCCTGGTCTACAAGAGCTAGTTCCAGGACAGGCTCCAAAGCCACAGAGAAACCCTGTCTCGAAAAACAAAACAAAACAAAAAAAAATTTTGAATGCTGAGTGGTGGTGTACGCCTTTGGGCCCAGCACTCGGGAGGCTGAGGCAGGCAAATCTCTGTGAGTTTGAGGCCAGCCTGTTCTACAAAGTGAGTTCCAGGACAACGAGAGCTACACACAGAGAAACCCTGTCTTGAAAAACCAACCAACCAACCAAACAAACAAACGAATGAACAAACAAACAAACAAAAAGCTTGAAGCAAAAGCAAAAGAGACACTTGTCCCAGCATGACCAAGCAAGCCCTAGGTAACACTGGTGACCACTCCCCGGTGCAGACTGAGGTCAACAATTGCTCCACAGATATTCACAGTAGCACTATTCATGACAGCCCCCAAACAGAAGCAGCACGCATGTCCACTAGCTGTTGTGCTACTAACATACGGTAGATTCATACAACGGATTAGCATTTCACAGTGAAATGAAGTCAAGGGTCACGCATGCCACAGTATGGGTGAATCTTGACAACAGGATCAGGGAGGGGTGGGGCTTAGTGGTCGAGCTTGCCTGCCATGTGGGCAAGGCTCTGGCTTCCATCCTTGGCACAGGTGGGTGAGGAGGAGGAGAAGGAAGAAGAGATGGAAGAGGATGAGGCTGAGGAGGAGGGGGAGGAAAACATTAAGACAAAGTGAACGTGAGTCAGCCATGGAAGCTCACTTTCTGTGTAGTTCCAGAATGGCAAACATAGACAGAGAGCGGTCCAGTCACTGCCTCTGGCAGGGGAAAGGATGCAAGAAGGACCCGGAAGGAGGCTGCCCAAAGTTAGGGGGCTTTTCAGGGTGAGGAAAATATTTTAAAACTGATTGTGGTAATGGCTGCTTGTACATACACTTGCGCACACGTGCAGGTGCGCGCCATTCAGCCAAAGAAAAGCCAGCATCTCAGGGTACCCTCACCAGAGTATTTAGCACACTGTGTCCCCTCTCTCTGCCCCCTGCTCCTCAGCACTCACATGACTCCAGGGTGGAAATAGCTGTGGAAGCAGTCAGACTCATGACCCTGTGACTCTCGGTGCAGCACCGTCTGGTCTCCTAGAGCCTCCTGTAGGCGCTGCACAGAAGTAACTGCAGCCCCCTGGGTCTCCGCGCTGGCCTCCTTTCCAATCCAGTAGTGCAGGTCGCTGGACCCTCCCCGGTTAGCCTTTGGGCTCTGAGGGACCTAGGGTTCAGGCATTTGTATATGTGGAGGGGGAAGGGACCAGGCTCGCTCCAGGGCGTGGTGGGAGAGTGAGTGAGGTGGAGCCAGTGGACAGGCACTTGGACGCAGGCTATGAGGGAAATGGGGATTAGAAGCCTTCAAGGCAGCAGCCCCTGGTGGGTGGCATGTGGTATAGGAGCTTCTGATCTCAAGACAGAGTTTATTCCCAGGCCTGAGTTTCTTCAGCTCTGGGCCATGCCACCCCTCAGAAAGACTCCCCAAGTGACTTACGTGAAGGATGATATAGCAGCATTCCTCGAAGAAATTCCCATGAGCCCTCTCAGGCAGTGGCAGCATCTTTAGGTTCTAAGAGAGGAGGTTGCCAAGAAGCAAGTTAGGGACCTCTACCCATGAGTGCCAGAGATAGGGTGGAGGAGGGAGCTCTAGCCAGGAGGTGGGAGAGGATGGTGACACTAATCCATGTCCCAGGCTGTGCTATCTGGTCTTGCCCCTCACCTCAGTAATCCATATTTGGAGGGTTCTGTGCCTGTCAATGGCTGGGAGGTCCTGGTTGGTGTCCATCCTAGGCTAGGCAAGAACGATGGTGATGCAGAGGTTGGGGGATAGCCTCTGGTAACACAGGTGTGTGTTACAGGCTCCAAGCAAGAGTTCTTCTGTCACCCGAAGCTTTCCAAAGCACCTTCACGAGAGAATGTAACCTTCGTTAAACATGCAACTTCAGCAAACCAGGATGGGCACAGTGGACGGGCTTACAGGGACCTGGGTAAACTACAGCAAGCCGGGAGAGGTGCAGTGACGGGCGCACAGCAACCTGGTTTGTCTGTGGGAATGCTTTCCAGCAGGCAGAGCTCTCTGGCCAGGAGGGCCCTTCAGGTAGCAGCCACATCTGGAGACAGAGTTAGAAAGTGGCCACCAAGCGCTTGAGATGTAGTTCAGCTGGTAGAATGCCTAGCATGCAAAAAGCCCTGGGTTTGACCCCCGGCACCACACGGAACAGGGTGTGGTGGTGCATGGCTTTAATGCCAGCACCCAGGAGGTGGAGGCAGGAGGATCAGAAGTTCAGGATTTCTTCTCAGCTATAGAGAGAATCTGAGGCAGGCTGAGTTCCAGGAGACCTTGTCTAAAAGAATCAAAGGGGAAAAGAAACACGCAGATAGCTTTTAGACAGACCTAGGGTCTGAAGACTCCGGACAGTTACTGCAGATAGTACCAAATTAGACTCTTACAAAAGGAACCAGTGGGGCTCAAGGCTGTATGGAAAGACAGGTTCTGACCTCAAGGAAAGACAGCAGCTACACAAAGGTCTGACAAAGTTAGAAACGAGCATATCGACACAGGGCCCGCGCAGTGCGACAGGCTGCCTAGGCGGGGGCTGCACAAACGGCCACGCCTTCTGCAGACTGAGGAAGCACTGAACGACTCAAGCTCTCCAGAGAGAAAGGAGGGCTTCAAACAGGGGCTCTCCGTGTATTCAAGGGTAGCTTTGGGGAGACCCAGGCACTGCCCAGGGAAGGTCAGACGGACTTGGCAAATAGGCAAAGACCAGAAGCAGAGAAAGGCTCCGCAAACAGGTATGGGTTCTACAGGCACATAGGAGCTTCGCAGCCTGGGGATGGTTATGCTAATGAGGGTAAGAAGCTATGGGCAAGCACAACGATGCAGAAGACTCCGCAGACAGGAGCCACACCGTGGCCACAGCAAGGCCCCTAGTCGGAGGCAGGCTTTAAAGCCCGGAAGAGCTCTGTAGAACATGGTAGAGCCTCATATGTAAGACACCTCCAGCAAACAGACGATGAGAGTAGGTGGGAGAAACCATGGCAGGCCTTGCAAAGAGATTTCAGGGCTGTAAAAAAGACGCCTGTCCTGCAGTCAGTCAGGTCAGAGAGTTTGCTGAAGAGTTGAGGCTCTGTAAGCCTGCAGAGGATCTATAGACTGGTTATGCCAATGGTACTGACGTCAGCAGAGAGGCATGGAGCTGCGGGCTGAGTCACAGGGAAGCCAGCACTGTGGGCAGGCACACGTCACTCTGGACACAAGCAGGATTCTGAAGCGGGCCTGGGTTCTGTGGGGAATGTGGGGACTCCTGGGTCCTATAAAGTGGAGCAGGCTATATAGGTCAGATTGGAAACGGATGAGCCCCGCCCGCAGGTCCACCGGCAAGCAGGAGTGTACAGCGGCAAGGGTTCTGAAAGCAGGGGTGATGTCTGCAGGAGCAGGTGGGTGGGTGTTGCCAGACAAACATAACCTCTGTCCTGTGAGAAACTCTCTATTGGAACATGCTGAACGAGTTTCCACCCAGGTCAGTTCAGACAGGCTGTGCAAAGGGGGAGAGCCCCCTAAAAAGATCACGGGGTCACATGAGAGACTCAAGCTCTGCAGAACATACGTAGACAGAAGATGGGTTCTAAAGTCGAGGAGACCCTGCCATCAGGTCGTAGAGACACGCCAGTCATCCCGCAAATGTGAGGATATTCTAGAGAGACACTTGTGTCCCACCCTATTGGTGACACCCCTCCCAGTTGGAATGTCTTCAGGAATTTCATTCTGGAGGGAGGGTTGGCTTGAGGAAGGGCTTGTCTCCCAAAGAGAGTTCATGCGGTCTGACAACTTGTCACAACACCTTGCTGGGCAGATTGGAGCAAACAGAACAAAGCCAATGGTGGGTCAGTGGTGGACCGGGCTGCGCTTTGAGCAGGACTGCTTAGTCATGCAAACCTCGTGTGTGCCATTTAACCCTCATAGTTGTGGTCACTGCTACTCTGTTTGTTCCTCTTCTCAATGTGGCCGCACTGGCTAAACTTCCTCTCTCTGTTGTTCATTATTATCCATTTGGTTGGCCTGGTGAGTATGGGTGACTGAGCTTCGCTTGCAGGGCTCTTAGGGATGAAGCTTTGACCCTTAAACTTCTGATAACATTACCATGGAGTTGTCCCTAGACGGGAACAGGCACCATAAGCAGACAAACCTTGGGGTGTGGACTGCTTTGTAGCCAGGACAGGCTGTGCACGCATGTCAGCATCTGGAATAAAAGCGAATCTCACACACGGAGAGTGACGGAAACTGTGGAGAGACACACTGAAAACAGGTACTGGCTCTACAGGCGCGACAAACAAGACAAAAGTTCTGTCAACTCCGGACAGAGACTCTATACACGACTGAGATGGATTCTGCAGCAAGTGACAGGCTCAGGTGACCAGAGAAGGTTGGGCCAATGAAGCATTTGCTTTCCTGATCCAGCCTTAAAAGATGGCTGGAAATACACACAGGTGCTGCAAACAGCCAATGAGCTCGCTGGAGTCTGTGCTCTGTGGTTCTGAGTGGGTAGTGGGGAAACACAGCCAAGGGCTGTGGAGAAGGGGCGTGCCAACACTGTCCGCTCACGTGCCTGCACACCTGCTTTGGAAACGGCAAACAATTATGGGTTCTACAGGCATGTGGAGTGAAGTTTTGGTTACTCCTTGGTGTGACTTCCACATCTAACTGAAATCCTGCCAGCCGCCTCTCCTCACTGCTGCTCAATTTGGCAGACACAGTCAGTGGGTTCTGAGTCTCTCCCATGGGTGGCCCTGGTGCAGCAGTGACCGCTTTCCTCTTGATTGGGCACCCCAGCCCGGCCCCATCAACAGCAAGATGCCCTCTGTGACAGGGGAGAGGGGACAAGATGAGGGAAGAGAGTTACAGAATGTGGTGGCTCACATTCTCTGCCCCTTTGTCTAGGGCCCTTGAGGACTGGGCTCAGAACAAGGTGGCCTGGAAAGGGGGTGGGGCAGGGGGCTGTCCATGCAGAGCCACACCGGTGGAGGCTGTGATCTGGGGCAGTGATGGGAGCCAGGCACAACACAGTGCCAGCCTCTCCTACGGCCCTGAGGAAATCATGTGCCGGTTAGGGTCTCCCAACATGGAGCGGGACAAATCCATAGACAGTTGCTGACTGACTGAGGCTGGGGCAGGACGAACGCAGAGGGGAGTCACAAGACATGCTAACAGCACCTCCAGTTGTTGCCACCATTGTGGTCCTCTCCAGCAACAGCAAACCTTATGATACACCACGGCGGGTAGGATGACGTGCAACAGGACCCTTTAGCAAAGACACCGAGTTGATATGCAAAGCCAGCGTGACAGGAGAGTGACTGGGTACCCAGACAGGCAGGGACCCGAGACACAGAGAGGAGAGCTAGAAGGAGCACACTGAGGTGGGAAGATCACTGCCCAACCTCAGGGCCACAGAGGAGAGGACGGGGAGATTAGCGGGCAGATTGGCAGCCCGGAAGCAGCTTCTAAGCTGGCTTCAGTGGGAGGGGCAGCATCATCCCAAGGGCGGCTGGGAAGGTGCCCGATACCCGCAGCCTGGGGAGTTAGACTGGGGCTGAAACCCCATTCTTGTTGCTAGGGCAGAGACATTTAAAGTATGGGGTCTCTTTACTCCTTTAGCACCCATGTTTCCTCCAGGTGCCTTCCTCCAGAGCTCCCATCTTTTCCCGGAGGGTCACCTGTGGTCCACGAGCCCCCACCCCTGGATGCCCCCTTTGACTTTCCAGAGAGGCTGCCATCCCATGCCCTCTGACCTCCCTCTCCCCAGAAGCCCTCTTACCTTCCCAGGGTTCCTGTATCCCCTACATTGACTTCCTTCTTCTCCCTCCCCCAGGGGCTCTATCCCACTGTGCAGACTTCTGTCTACTTTTCTCCCCCTTCCCTCCCCAGGGCACCCCTTCTCCCTCCCAGATGTCCCCTCCTCCTCAAGGTGCCCCCCTCCCGCTCCTGGTACCTTCTTTCCTCCTTGGATACCTGAGGCTAAACCCTGAGATTTCTTTGCTCAACTTCCAGGAGGGAGAGAGCAGCCTGCTGGAGGCGGGTGGGGAGGAGTTAGGCAAACCAACTCTGGGGGTGACAGAGACCTTACCCACATGCAAAATCTGCTACTTCTTTCCCTCACGCTGACTTGCCAGATTAGCCCCCCTCCACCAGGGCCACACACCCAGTGTCTTCACCCTGGGGCTGTCCTCAGTTCTGCCAGCCTTCAGCCCTTCTGGGTGACCCCGAGCCCCTGAACACCGCAGCCCCCCTTCCCCCACCTGGTTCCCAAGGCCCCTCCAGCCCAGGCCTACCTTCTGGGAACTGCTCCTGCACCTTCCTTCACCCTGCTTGTGGGCAGTGCGAGGCCTGGCACGCTGCCAGGCTCTGCCCATCGCCCCTCCCTTCTAACTGTAACTCAATCCCAGCTCCTGCCTTGCAGGACACACCCCAGAGATCTGTGCAGCATGGACTGGGTATTCAGACTTAGTCAGTTAATAAATATTGACCAAGCTGTCTGGGAGCCAGCCCCCTTCCCACGGCCTGATAGACTCACCTCTTTCATACCAGTGGTCAGGAAGAACACTGATTTCTGTTCCTAGGAGCTCAAATGGACAATTGCCCCCCCCCAGGGGGAAGGAGTCCTTTTGGATTCAGGGGTTCAGGCTACTGTAGTGCATCTGTGATATCGAGGTCACTTTGGCAGGCGAAGGAAATGGCCGGGGCTGCCTCCCGACATCTCCCAGTCCCCACCTTCCATCTCGGGCTGGCTGCCCAGCATAGCCCTCCCTAGGGAGCCTTGATACCCATCGTGGGAGAGGCCATAGAGTCCCTGCAGCAAAGAAATCTCTTCCACACGCTGGCTGCCCCTCTGCTACTCCTCCTGATTGTGGGGTATGAGAGTGCTGGAAACAGAGCCCTCTGGAAATGCCCAGGACACAGCCACCTTCTACTTCTGCCTGTTATAGCCCCGGTGCCAGACGAGGTCCAGCCAGCGGACGCCTCTCCGCCTCTCCTCCGACACTATGATAGCCTGCCGACTGTCAACCAGGCCCCTTTCTGGAGTAAAATCTTTATCTACAAAGCTCCATGTCACAGGAGTGGACACTCCAGGAACTCCAGGCCACTCTGTGCCCAGTGGCCAGTGTGTACTTGTTTTGCTTTATTTGGTCAAACAGGGTCACGCTATGTAGCCCAGGCTGGCCTGGAACTCACAACCCTCCTGTTTCAGCCTCCTGAGTGTCAGGATGACAGATGCGTGCCACTGTGTCTGGCATATTTAACAGGTCCAGTCTACTATCTGTGTCACAGGCAGTGGCTCAGCTCTGTCTGGGTAGCAGTGGTCAAGGCACGCCTGTATCTGTGTGTTGGGCTCCACCTATGCACCGACTGCCTGTCCCTACCTCTTTTGTGTCCTTGTGTCTCCACCCTTTCCCATTTCCTTTTTACCAGTCTGCTGCCCTCTGTTCCCATACTTCCACGTTGCCAGCAGAAGCTGGTTCTGTCTCTGTTGTCCCCTTCCTCTCCCTCCATCTGTCTCCTTTGGGGTCTCGAAAGTCAACAGGCACACAGCTCAGGCCTCAGTCCCTCTCAATTTTCTACTTTTCTTCCAAGTTCCAGGGCCTCATTCTCATCCCCTGTCCCCACACCTAGATTCAGTCTCCTTTACCGAACCGGTAGTCACATTGCTTCCTGCCTACTGCCCTGCGCTGGGAGCCAGCTTCGACCAGTTGGTGACTTGAAGAAGACACTCTGTGTCTTGGCCTCCCTGGCCCTACATCTTCCCCCTCACACAGCAGCCAGAGGGACTTTGATTTACTTTTTATTACATTGTGTGTGTGTGTGTGTGTGTCTGTGCGTGCACACATACCATGGGATGTGTATGTAGGTCAGAAGATTACCTGTGCATGCAGTTTCCCCTTCTGCTATATAAGTCCCAGTGGACCAAACTCAAGTTATTAGGCTCGACAGCAAGCATCTTTACCCATCCACTCAGCTGTCGTGCAGTCCCCTTTTGTTTCATTTTTTTCTAAAACAGGGTTTCATTTACCCCAGGCTAGCCCTGAACTCACTATGTAGCTGAGTACGACCCTGAGCTACTTACTGATCCTCCTTCTACTGCTTAAATACTGTGATCTCAGGAGATCACCACTATGCCTCCCTCCCTCTCTCCCTCCCTCCCTTCCTCCTTCCCCTTCTCTCCCTCCCCCTCCTCCCTCTCTCCCTTCCTCCTCCTCCCTCTTTTTCCTTCCTTCCTTCCTCTTCTCCTCCCTCCCTCCCTCCTTCCTCCCTTCTTCCTTTTCTTCCTTTTTTCTCCCCTCTGTCTCTCTCTCTCTCTCTTGAGAAAGGGTTTCCATATGTAGCCCAGTCTCTCTCACACTCATGTTGTGGTATACTCTTTTTGTACACTGTGAAGAAGTGCCTTTGCCAAGGCTCCTGCTGATTGGTTTAATAAGGAACTGAATGGCCAATAGGTAGGCAGGAGGGGACAGGTGGGACTTTCGGGAAGAGATAAGAATTCTGGGGAAAAGAGAGGTGGAATTTGCCAGCCAGATGGGAGGAGAAGTAAGAAGCCATATGGCAGAATATAGATTAATGTAAATGGTTAATTTAAGTTATAAGAACTAGTTGGGAACAAGCCTAAACTAAGACCAAGCTTTCATAATTAATAAGAAATCTATGTGTCATTATTTGGGAGCTGGACCTGCTACGTACTTGCGGCAATCTGCTTCAGCCTCAGAATGCTATGATTACGGGACTGTGCCAGTAAGTCTGCCTATGAGGCTCCCTGCCATAATTTTATAAAAATACAGCCATGCCTTGATATCTGTAAGAAGACTATGTTCTCCATGGATACCAAAATCAAAGGCTGTTTAGGCACTTCATACAAGATGATGAGCTAGTATTGACACGCAGCCCTACCCCTTCCCTATACTTGATCAATCATGTCTAGGTCACTTGTTACACTTAAAACAATGTAACACTATACACAGTTGTCATACCCGGGGTCAGACAAGAAAAGCAGTCTAAACATGTTTAGTTAGTAATCACAGCCTTCACTCAAGTCTTCCTATTCAAGTTAGTCAAATCCAGAGCTGTGAAACCTGCATATCTAGAAAGCTAACTGAACATGTCAAATCTGTCATCCTATTGGACTAGCGAGTGTGGCGGTGGGCTTGGGGGGAGGTAGGTGGATGAGTAGGGGCTGAATAGCATCAAAATACATTGTATACTTGAATGAAGTCTTTCTTTCTTTCTTTCTTTTCTTTTCTTTTTTTTTTTTTTTTTTGGTTTTTCGAAACAGGGTTTCTCTGTAGCTTTGGAGCCTGTCCTGGAACTAGCTCTTGTAGACCAGGCTGGCCTCAGACTCACAGAGATCTGCCTGCCTCTGCCTCCCAAGTGATGGGATTAAAGACATATGACACCACCGCCTGGCTTCGAATGAAATCTTAAACAACACATTACATTAAAATTTTTATTATTTTTTAAAACCATCCTAGGGCATAGAGGCACATGCCTATAATTACAGCACTGGGGAGGTAGAGGCAGGATGATTGCAAGTTCCAGGCCAGTGTGGGCCACACAGGATCCTGTCTCATAAAATAAAACAAAAATATTTACCACACTACAACAATCACAACCAAGGGCTGCTTAAGCCCCTCCTGCAAGACGATGAGCTAGTATTCACACACAGCCCCACACCCTCCCCATACTATCTATAGCTAGGTCAGCGCTTAGCTTTGCTGTTGCTTATTCTTGAAACAGATTCTCAGTATATCAACCGGGCAGGCCTCAAACTCACCGAGGTCTGCTGGGCTCTCCTTCCTGAGTGCTGGGGTTAAAGGTGTGCGCCACCACCACCCGGTCACCCTACATTTTTAAGAGTACAATTCTGTGGCATGGGGCATGGGGACACTGACCATCACTGCCATCCATCCATATCTCTACCTCTCCAGCTTCCCAAAGAGAAACTCTATGTGGCTGAGGAGATTGCCCAGCAGGTAGAACACTTACTGCAAAAACATGAAGAACAAAATTTGGATTCCTGGTATCCATGTAAAGGCTGAGTGTGCTGCACACACCTGTAGCCCAGAACTGAGACTGGGAGTATAGTGGGGTATCCGTGACAGGATCCTAGGTGAGCCCTGGGCTCAGTGAGAGATTCTGTCTCAAAAAATAAGGTGGAGACATGATTGAGGAGGACATCCCGATGTCAGCCTCTGGCCTCCGCGAGGGAAGCTACACCTGTGCACATGCCTCTCCTCCGCAGCCCTCAAATAGACACAGACACACATAGGCATACACAGACACACACATGGAGAATAAAAACTGGAACTTACACTCTCTAAATTCTAAATATTCATTAAGCAACACTCCCTCCGCCACCTCCGCCATTGCACCTTCGGTTCCTATGATCTTGATCAGCTACAGGGAGGCATCTCACCTAAACCTCTTAACCTCGTCCTGCTGTCCCCAAGCCTCCGATGCTAGAGCAAGAATGAGGCCCAAGTTATCTGGACCTCCCTCCAGTTGCACACATCTGGGCGCTCCTCCACGGTTCATGATTTCTAGCTGTGTGGGGCTTCCCATAGCTCAAAGGCACCCAACACATTCTGCTCTCAGTTTCTGCACACTGTTTATCTGCCTGCTGTCTTTTCCCCAGGGCCCGCCCGCCTCCCCCGAATCTAGCTCTTAGCTCAGACGTGACTGCCCACAGGGAAGCAGCCAGTCATTCCTTGCTTCCTGCTTCATGCCCTCCACTGCAACTGGGTTGATTGAGCCCTTCGCTGGGACTGTGGGCCCAGGTCAGGTCGAAGGTGGGCCCATCGAGGTCAAGGCCCTGTCAGTGCTGTGCCTTTGAGGATGGCCGCTGACAGCAACAGCAGATAGTGCGCTGCTGTGATATGTCCCATGGGGTATGGCGTGTGTGTGCGTGTAGCAGGCATGTGCTCTGTATGGAACCAGGGCATGGAATTCTCTCCACAGTTGCTCTCTGCCCCTACTCTGGCGCCCCTGATGAGAGACTTAAGGCTTTTTTTTTTTTTTTAATGAACTGACATTTCTTACCCCTCCAACCCCCAGTTTGGGAAAGATGCCCCATTTAGTGCAATCCAGCCCCAGAAGCTTAATGGTAGACACAAAGCTCCTCCAAAGGTTCTTCTCCTCAAAATTCTCTGCGGCAAAACCACCCACCCCTCACGTGTTTATCTCCATCCCCGAACCCTTGACCTGTGGTTGCAGAGCCTGGAGATGTGCAGGCTGACTAGGACCTGACTTTGGTGTCTGGCTTGGGTCATCTCGTGGCCATTATACCTATGACGGGGGGGGGAGGGGAGAGAAGGGAGGGGAGAGAGAAGAGAGAGAGGAAGGAGGGGGAGAGAAAAAAAAAGAGCGAGAGAGAGAGAGAGAGAGAGAGAGAGAGACTGAGACCAGGGGTAGGCTCAGTTACTTCAATACTGAGGGCTGAGGGACAGGGTACTTACTCTTTCTCTCTCTCCTTCCCTAGAGCAAGAAGGGGTTCTGGTCTATTTTCTCTGCTTGGTCACCCCTCCCCTGTGGACATACCCACCCTAATCCTTAGCTGTTAGTTTGGGGTCTGATGAGCTGGGTTTGCCTGGCTGTGCTGTCTGCTAAATTCTTCATCCCACTGACTTCTGGCCCAGGTGGCTCTGCAACCCCAATCTGTGGGTTTCCAGGGATTTGGGGCTACTATGCTCTTGCCAGCATATCTCCCAGGGCCCTACCTTCTTAGTGTCAATATTGACCTAGGTGAGGGAGTAGCAGTAGGCCCCACCCCACGGCCCCCAGGTGATCTCTGCCTAATCTCCCCCAGGCTGGTGTGCAATCTCCCTGGGAGTGCTTCTCCCTTGCAGGGGGAGGATGGAGGCATGGGAAGAGTCACGTGACTCTAGTCTTGCTAACACTTGGCGCACTTGGGGATACTCCAATTCTTGTCCCTTCCACTCTGACCTCTGTGACTGCTGGGTCCTCACATATAGCTGCAGGACAAGGAAATAGAAGTGACTCAACCCCCAAGGCAGGAATTCCTGGGGAATCAGGTCCTGTGGGTGTCAGGGGACTGTAAGGTACTCAGGGCAGATGAATTGCAGGCCTCTCCAAGTGCAAACCGCCTCACTGTTTTTCCAGTCATAGCGGTGACGGGAATACGTCCGTGAGGACACAGGACACAGCTTAGGGCAGAGTACGGTCCCACCCTTGATGCAGGAGAGTAAACAGCTGTGTTCTGCTCCTGGCAGGTGACCTGGGCTCCCATTCACTTGATCCAGCCAAGGTTTACAAAAAAATTTTTTTATTTTACCTGTATTGCGTGAATGCCTGCATATATGTCTATGCATCATGTATGTGCCTGGTACCCACGGGGACCAGAAGAGGGCACTGGATCCCCTGGAACTGGAGTTATAGGTTGTGAACCATTTGATAAGGGGGCTGGGAACTGCTCTGACCTCCGCAAGAGCAACAGTGCCCTTAACTGCTGAGCCATCGCTCCAGACGCTCAACCAGAGTTCTCACCTAGCACAGACAACACCCTGGCCATGGAAAGGCTCCCGGCACCCAGGGAGGACTTCCTGTGCTTTTCTAGGTTCCCATTTAGCAATGAACATGTATAAAGCATCTCCCAAAGAAAGCTGCATGTCAACTCCCAAAACACTGCTCATGGCAGCTGCGCTGTGTGGACACCAGGCCTGGGACAGTCTGCTGCCCACTGCCTTTGGTCAAGGTCTCTCATTGGCCTAGAGCTTACCATTTAGGTAGGCTAGGGTGGGCTTCCAGTGAGTCCCAGGAACGCCCCTGGCTCTGCTGCTCTAGGTCTAGGATTGGAAGGACACACCACCACTCCTGGCATTTGTATATTTAAGGCACTTAGGCTTGCTTTAGAAGCTTGTATCTGATGTGGGGGCTGGGGCTTTAATCTCGGGGCCTTATGATTCAGCAAGCAGTCTCTTCACCCGCCGAGCGGTCACCCTTCAGGAAATGGTGTCTTTAAGAGCCCCTAGGCGATGTGTGTGTGTGTGTGTGTTTGTGTGTGTGAGGCAGTGTTGAGGAATGCACTCAACCTTTGGTGAGTCTCAACTACTCACAACTAGAGCTACGATGGGTCTTGTTGGGAAAGCTTAGGGGCCTGTATGCCTCTGCCTCATAGCCTGAGGGTCCAGCCTGTTCTGGGGTTAGCCTGATGTCTCACTAGTTGGAGGTTCTGGGCTTCAAGCATCCTGTTGATCTCTAGCAAAGGGAAATGAACATGTCTGGATACTCCAGGGACCCTGACCACAGCCCACAGGCCCTTCCTGTCCATCTCAACAACTGCCAGCTAGCCCGTTGTCATTCCCAGGCTGTCCTTACCTCTGCTCCCTCCTTTCCATTCTTCCTGTCATAACTAGAAGAGAGCAGGGCACATTTCAGGGAACCCAAGTCCCAGTCAAGTGTTCTCTTTGTAACTGTCTTCTCTCCACCTGTCTGGGCACTCACTAGGCTGCCACAAGCCTGTGTTTGTGAGGACACAAGAGCAGAAAGGACTGGAGAGTAAAGGGAAGCAAAGGAGGGGGGCTAGAAGTCAGAATCAGGCTAAGGCAGTGACTGTTGTCTGGCTGGGCAGTTCTGCTGAAACGGGGAGGTACCCAGGACCTGTGGCGGCGATGTGGTATTCAGGGCTCTATCTCTATTCCAAGGGGACTGGTCCCAGGACCCTCCCCAGCTGGTAGGGCTGGAGTCCTTATGGGAGGACGGAGTCATGCTGCCTGTCTGGGGAAAGAGGGCCAGAGGGCTGAGCAGCTGCCCCTTTTCAAATTATGAACAATTTGGGTTGGATGGTTTTCTTACCCTAGGTGTCAAGAACTCTGGCACCGAGTATTGTGGCCCGGCTCCCATCCACCCTGCTCTGTAGAAGTGAGAATGACCTCAAGACCCACAGTGTCTGAAGAAGGATGTGGTGTGCAGGGGAAGGAAAAAAATAAAAATAAAAAACCCCACAACAGGCCATACCTCTGGAGAAGCAGGTCATCCATGAGACAGTGCAGTTTCATGAGTTTATTTTTGGCAGGAGGGAAATCACTGATTGACAATACTTGTCCCCAGAATCGTGCATATTCCACATGTAGTATTTCCCAAGCAGTGCTGGATCATCACAAGCAGAAAACTGTAACCCCCCCCCAGACATCAGCATTGCGACTGGTGGGGTGTCCATCTGTAGGGCAGCTCCAGGGACAGACACGGTCAGATATACAGTGACAGAGGAGCAGAGGCACCCAGCAGGTTTGCACAGGGGCCATCCGCTCTTCTCAGCTGCTGGCATGCCAGCTGTCCAGCACAGCACCATGAGAAGCAGAGGCACAAACGTCACGAGTGTTTGACCAATAGGGCTGTGTGTTTCCGGATTTTATTAGAAACCAGGGTTGTAAAATGCTGCCAGGCTAGACACACTTCCAGGTTTCATTTCGTACCCCAATTTCAAATGCTGTAACCATGACAAGTTAGTGTCATTTGGACATTCTCATGGTCCCCAATCTCATCGACGTTGCACTGCGTCGAAGGATTCCCTGCCAACTGCCATCGGTGACAGGCGGTATTATTAGGGCACAAATGCATTGTTTACAAACAGCTAGTGCATGAAACCACAGACCAACATGGAGGATTCCAGAACAAATGGAAGACAGAACACTAACATCATCAGGGGTCGGGGTGCCCAGGAAGCCCCCATTTGAGGTCATGCAAAAGGCGTAGGCTGGAGTCCACAATCCCAAGCCATCCTGTCCCAGATCTTCACGTCGAAAGCACATGTCTAAGAGAGTGGTCCGAACGTGGAGTTGAGAGGATCACGGAACTTGGGAGGTCAGCTGTTTCTTTTGGCTAAGGAGATGGAGTGTTTTGGTAACATGGGGGAGGATATGGCACACAGAAGTGGCTGATAAATTTTCAAGCCCACACTTTTAATAAACTAACAATTAAAAGCAATACCCGTATTTACCTTAAGAAAATAAACCTCACACATTCGTCTCCTTTCTTGGCCTTGTTAGAATTCTATTGCTTCATTTACAAGTAACTGATTAAAAAATATAGATTTTTTTCAATTATGTACATAAAGCAGATTTTTTTTTAAAAGAAAGCAAAATTGGCATTTTGGAGCTTGGTCAAATAAGGTGCGGATTTCAGAAGCCTCAGAGGCCCTGCCATCCACCCGAGACATCCCATGTTTGTGGTGGTAAGAACAGGGCTCCCCACCCGGAAGTGTACCTTGAGGGCGGGGCCATGCGCAGCTCCAGAACTCTAAGGCCAAGACTGGCCTCGAACCTGTCTGAAGTGGAGCACTGTTTCTAGGCTCACTTCCCCTGAAATATTCTGGAACTCCAGTCCACTCTGCCCCCTTTTCCAAATTGAGGCCCGCGACACTGGTACAGCAAGAGGCACAGGTGACGGACGATCTGAGGTTCTCATCCGGGCCTCGTTCTGTGTGGAAATCAACACACGGCAGACACTGCAACACCCAAGACACTTAAGGCAGCGGGATTGGCTAATGACTGGTTTCCGTGAGGATTTATGGCGTATGTGGATCTGCCGCGTAACTGTTGTTATCTGTGGTGATGCTTAGCAAAGGGGCAGCTTCTGTTGTAATTGGCACAGGGATCGCTGGGTTCGGAACACTCAGAAAGTCAGGAGATCTGATGATCCCTCTGTATTTCTGCTCTGAATGCACAGTGGTTTGCCAGACCAAAGCACTGTGGGAAGGTAGGCCAGGTAGCTGGCTTCATTATTTTGTGAAAGAAAAAAAAAATTTTTTTTCAAGTTTGACCCCTGATTTTGAGTCTTGTTAGTGCTAGCAACTCCCAGCAGAAATCTGGCAGAGGCCCAACCCATAGAGGACTAAGGCAACGGTGCCAACACAAAAGGGCTCTTTTCATTCTTCGGGAGAGCGACGTTAACACAGCACTGCTGAACACCAAACTGGGAATGGCTGGAAAGAGACCCCTGGGCTCCAGCGAGGAGCCCTTCTCCTTGGTTTGGAGCAACGAGTCTCCCATTTAGACAGGCTTCTCCAACCCTTGGCTTGAAGAGGCTGTGCTTCCAAAGAGGCTGAGATGGACTCGGGCCACATGGAGGTGGCGGCTGGTCAAGGCCACAGGTTCTCAGGCGAGACTGGGGAGCTCTTCCATAGGCTCTGATGTTGGCTGCAGTGCGAAGTGGATGCCGCACCTGAGCGCTGTTCTGGCCCCTTTTATTTATTTAAAAAACCCTTTGTGCCCTTCAGCATTCTTGGTGGCCAGGGCCAAGGAAGGGAGACAGTTGGTGCCGTGCTTGATGGGGCGGGCGGGACACCTGTTTCTGACCCTGTCCAAGCCTGCAGTCTAGCGGTGAGCGTAGGCACAGTGGCAAAGAACAGTGTAACAGCCGCTGGTCAGTTCCATTTGGTGGCAGCGCGGTAGCAGCAAGTCCCACACAGCTCCACGTGTACCCAGCTTTCGGAAGGAAAGACTCGACAATCCAAGGGTTTTAGGGTTTTCTGTAACTATTCTCCTCAAACCATTGACAACAGGAAAACAACACAGGACAGGCGTGTGACAGTTGTGGGAAAGCAGAGGTGACCCCTAACGTCACTGTTCAAGGGGAAAAATGCAACCTCAAGACAAATTTTATCAACATCAGAAATCATAAAAGGGATTGGTTGTTTTATAAAGCATGGGGCCATGGGCAGGTACATTCTGGACTGGCCAGAGACAAGTGGGGACCACGAGCGTCACGAGAAGACTCCCGTAAGAGGGAGCCACGATCACGCACACGCCACAGGCTGACAGTCGCACCTGTTGGGAGGCGGGCTCTCATGACCCGCTTTCTCCCCGGCCACACCCTCGCCCCACCACACACAGGCTCCCAGGTTCTAGAAAACTGTCCTGTTTATTGTCTTAGCGTATCTAAGACAGTAAAAGACTAAAAGATGTCTGGAAATAGATCGTATACAAAAAGTAACTTTCAGCTTAAAATAACATTCAAAAAGGCACTTCATCCTGTAGGAAAGAGATTCTAAGATGGGTCAGCTGTCCCAACCTGGGACAAAGGGGACAGGCTGTCTCTTGGGAGGGAGGACAGTTGAAAGGGCGTCTGAAAGAGACCAAGGTTTCTTTTTTTTTCCTTTTTGGTATGTTTTAAGAAAATCGAATCTGGCAAAATGCATGTCCTTTTATGAAATCTATTAAAAGAGTTTTTTTTTCCTTTAAAATAGTTGTTTCTGATCTTAAAAAAAAAACCAAACAAACCCAAAACGAAACAGGTAGGCAATGGTGACATTCACCCTGTGACCCAGAGCATGGAGTCGTCTCATGCTCCACTCAGAAAGCTGAGGCCGGGAGGGTCCCCTGAGCCAGGGGCTCCAGAGTGCACAGGTGGGGACGGGCCGTGGCCCCGAGGCCCCGAGGCCGGGGCTACCTGCTGCAGAGTCTGTGCAGCATGCTGTACACATCGTCCTCCCTGCTGAGGCCCTCGAAGAACGGGATGAGGTCCAGCAGCTCCGTGTCCGTCATGTCATCGAACCAGGACTGCACAGGCACCTGCAAGACAGTGTGTCAGGACCAAGGGTGACACTGTCACCATTGTCCTTTGTTTGCTCCCGAGCACCAAGCACAACTGGTCCGGAGTCAGTGCTGGAGCTGACACAGGTGTGGGGGCGGCTCAGTGAGGCAGACGGTCCCCAGGGCGTGTGAGTGTGCCCCAGTGAGTGCTCCCGCTGAAGAAAAGATGCCCGTTTCCAAAGCTCTTTATGGCACTGCGCTGGCCCCGCTGCCACGGGAGCCCCGGATGCCTCTCAGAGGTTACCTGCCAACCACCAACCACAGAGCCCCATCCAGCACCAGTCCAGACTCTACTTAGGGCCCCCGCTTTAAGCTGTGTGTCAAAGAGAAGCAGAGAGCTCCTGCCCAGGCTTAGCAGCAACCAGGTAAACATGGAAATGTCGAATTTGAGGGCATTTGGAAGATATGGCAAAAAGGGACAGCTCCCTTTAGTTCTCCGTGGAGGAGGAGGGAGAGGTGGGAGTGGAGAGAAGCTAGGAGTTCCAAGAAGAGTTTAAAAATTGTTTTTGAGGAAACCAAAAGGTATTTATTTACTTACTTTCAGTCCTGGGACTGAACCCAGGGCGTCCTTCATGCTAGGTGAGCACACTATCAACTGAACCATGTCAGCAGCACTACCCATGACATATTCTTGTTAGAAAAGGAAAAAGAGGGGAAGATGGCTCAGCTGCTAAGACACCTTGCTGCTCTCCCAAAGGGTCCGAGTTTGGTTCCCAGCACCCACATGAGGTGACTCATGACCGCCTGTAACTTCAGCTCCAGGGGATCCAGTGCTCTCTTCTGGTTTCTGTGGGTACTGCATGCATGCAACACACATGCATAGATGCAAATAAAAATGAAACAAACTCTTTCAAACATTACAAAGAGAGGCTAGAGAGATGGTTTGGTGGCTAAGAGCAGCGCCATGTACTGCTCTGGGAGAGGACCTGAGTTCAGTTCCCAGCACCCGCATCAGGCAGCTCACAACCACCTGTAACTCTAGCTCCAGGGGATCTGATGCCATCTTCTGGCCTCCGCAGGTACTACACTCATGTGCATATTCTCTTATATATGCAAACAGGCATTTAAAAATAAAACTACAAAAAAAGAAAACATTTAAGCTGAGCGGTGGTGGCGCACGCCTTTAATCCCAGCACTCGGGTGGCAGAGGCAGGCGGATCTCTGTGAGTTTGAGACCAGCCTGGTCTACAGAGCTAGTTCCAGGACAGGCTCCAAAGCCACAGAGAAACCTGTCTCAAAAAACCAAAAGAAAAAGAAAAGAAAAGAAAAGAAAAGAAAAGAAAAGAAAAGAAAACATTTAAAAGAAGCCCGAGTCTAATCAAATAGCAAATAGAAAGTCTACTTGCTTGCCTGAAGGAGGAAAGGTGGCTAAAAAAACATTAATTACTAATAGCCAGACAAATCTGGAATGTAGAGAATTTCCTTAAGACAACTTAGTAAACTTTCCACAAATAAACGATGGGGAGAGAAGAAATGCTTAGAACGGAGACACATTAAATGAAGCAACGCAGGGACCTTCCTTAGATCCTGACTTAACCAATTCACATCCCAAAAAACCCATCAAGAAAAACATGAACAGTGTATACAGTAGCTAATACCAGAAACAGCTGTGTGGAAGGGAGCCTTGGCAGCAGCGGACACATCCCTGTCTGCTGGGGACAACTGCCAGGTGCACTAGGTAGAACTGGACTGACTTGTTAACATGAATCTCTTTACTTATTTAAAGGGTCTCAGGATGTGGGCCAGGCTGGCCTGAAGCTCTTTATGTGGGCTAGGCTGGCCCTGAACTCACAGAAATCATCTGCCTTCAGAGTGCTGGGATCAGAGGTGGGCACCGCCACACGTGGCAACATGAACATATTTAACTGGAAGGCAGTAGTTTGACGGTTTATTCTTACCTTTTAGCTGAATATAGTCGTGTCCCCCTTATAATAAGTAGAGGCATACGATTCTAGACTTAAAAAGGGACATATGGTCCCTTTAATCCTAGCCTTTAATCCTAGCAATTGGGAGGCAGCAGCAAAGGATCTCTGTAAGTTCAAAGCCAGCCTGGTCTACGGATGAGTTTGGGGTGGGGCGGGGATCTGCATTGCAGGCTTGGGGTGAGCCTAAGAAGCATGTGTCTTTGCCAGAGAATGATTCAGACGGACTGACGGCTCAGTGTGATGACCCTGAAGCAGTCACCAGTAGGCCTGGCTGATCTCCTTCTCTTCCTGGAAGTGCCCGGCAAGCAGTGGAGGGCACCTTCCTGCTCACCGAGTTGTGCTGCCCTGGTGAGCAGGCACTGAGGGCGGCTACACTCCAGGGAGTTGTACCTATGTGGGCTTCTCGGGTGTCACTCTGAGGAGGCAAAGCTGACAGTCTGATGGGAAGCCATTTCTAAAGTGCTTTATTCACTGAGGATACACTTCCTTTGAGGGGCCATAAAACTCCGTGAAGTGAGTGACAGGCAGAAAGGGCCCTTTCCATTACAACACTCAGTGCTCAGGAGAGGCAGGACGGAGCCGGGTCCAAGCATTGTTCTAAGGACTTTCACCTATCTTCCCACTGAGTCCTTAACCATCCCAGGAAGCAGTGTCCCTGCCAATCTCACATGCAGGTGAGGGGGGAGGCTAAACGAGGAAGCCAATGTCAGGAAAAAGTGCTGGGTGGTGGTGGCGCTTGCCTTTAATCCCAGCACTCAGGAGGCAGGGGCAGGCAGATCTCTGTGAGTTTCAGGCCAGCCTGGTCTACAGCGTTCCAGGACAGCCAGGGCTATAAGTCTCAAAAAAACCCAAACCCAAAAACGCCCAGAACCCCCCTTGCACAGGTGTTCAAAAGTGGTTCCTGACTGGCGGGTGCCTGAGCCAGAGGTAGACAGAGCTTCCCAGCTCATCCTCAGGACTACTTACTGCATTCTCCGGATGGAAGATGTAGGAGGCGGGAGAATTGTCCACGATGATCACTTTGCTCAGCTCCCGTCCCAGGCGACTCAGATCCTTCACATAGTTCCCACGATGGAAAACACAGGATTCTCTGAAGAGTCGCGCCCGGAACACGCCCCAGCGGTCCAGGAGGTCGGCCACAGGGTCTGCATACTGAAAACAAGAGTCTCTATGAAGCCAGAAGAGCCAGAAATCCACCTATGACACCAAGACACACATCCCCTTTTGGCGGGGAGGTAGGGTGGTTAAGGTATTTCCCACGTAGTAGCCCAGGATAGGGTCCCCCTGTGCCACCGTCTCCCGTGTGCTGAGATCACAGGCATGAGTCATGACATCAGGCTGGACTATTTGCTTGGTGTATTTTATTAGATTTGGAAAAAAAAAAACCCAGGTCTGGCAAGCCATAAATTTTGGCAGCTGTCCAGAGGAGACTGGAGGAAATCATATTAAAAAAAAAAAAAGAAGTTGTACAGAGGCAGGCAGCTGCATGGCGGGTGGGGGGTAGGGTGGGGGAAACTTTAGAGAGAAGAAAGGCGGCCCAAAGTGTCAGGGAAGGAGGAAAGAGGAGGGAGGGAAAGGCCCACTCTTCTGAGTAATTCAGAGAAGTGGCCAGCATTATGAGGCTGCAGCTCCATGGCCCTGTAAGAAACTGCCTAGAACTACTCCTTGTCTTGGTCGTGTGCGTGTACAGGTGTGCATGGACACATGAGGTCAACCTTGGTGTCTTTCTCTATTGTCCCCCACCTTGCTTTTTGAGTCAGGGTCTCTCCCTGCACCTGCAGCTCCCGATTCAGTCAGACTGGCTGGTAGTGGCCCCAGGAACCCCGTGTCTCTGCCTCCCCAGTGCTGGACCTGCAGGGGCACACTGGCTGCCACTCGGTTCTCCATGCACTCTAGTGAAGCGTGAGCGACAGTTTACCTACTGAGCCACCTTCCCAGTTTCTCAGACTTACTTTCTATTTTTTTACTTAAAAATTATTATCATTGCCGCGTATGTTCACGTGCACAAGCGCACCGTGACAAGCACGTGGAGGTCAGAGGTCACCTTTATGGAACCGTTTTTCCCTCATTGCCAGACTTGCATGGCAGGTGCCTTGACCCACGAAGCCATCTCATCAGCCTCTTGTAAAAGAAGGATCGAATAGTTGGAAGTATTTTAGGACTGTGGTATTTCCCTCTCCGTGTATATCAGAAAGCACTGCATTCTTACAGGTCTCTCCCATCGAATCCGTCAGCAGTTCCTGTCAGTTTCATCTCCAAAAATAGTTTGACTCCCACCTTCATTTCTTTAGATCTAATGCATCTTCCTGGACGAGTTCTCCTGCCCTGGGAAGCTCCTATTTCCTGCTGGCCCTCCCTTCGCAGCCCACTGACCTCCCAGCTGTCAGAGCGGCCGCTGAAGGGCACGCAGCAAATCCTACCACTGCCCTGATTAAAATTCCCAGTGTCTCCATAGTAATCAAGATAAAAAAGAAAAAAAAAATTCCCAGTGTCTTCGGAGTCAGTACAGGGCACACGGCACATCCCATTGCTGCCCTGCTTGAGGCCTGGATTCACCAGCAAGGCCGAAGTGAGGCTCACAGCCAGGGTTGGCCACCCTTCCAGGGAGGGAGCGACCACCTGAGGCTGAGTCACCAAGGCCGTAGTAGATGCGCTGCAGCTGGGTCTGTGGGAAAGTCCTTTTCACTCCAAGGACATCCTGAGGGAGGCAGAGTCCAGGAGCAGCTGCATTTCCTATTGACCGAGGAGCTCAGAGCACTATTTGGGTGAAGCTGGCTAAGGGGCATATGAGCGCTCTACAAAGGGTTGACTAGCATGAAAAAAGATGCGATCCATTTTCTCCTCATTGCTACCACCAGAAGTGCAATCGATTTGTTTTTATGTGTATGTGTTTTTGCTTATGTGTGTGTATGCATGCATGTATGAATGTATGTATGTATGTATGTATATACGTATGTATGGGCACCATGTGTGCAGTGTCCACAGGATCCAGGAGAGGGCATTGGATCCTCTGAAACTGGAGTTATGGATAGTTGTGAGCTCCCATGTGAGTGCTGGGAACTGAGCCTAGGTCCTCTGCAAGAGCAGCCAGTGCCGAGTCATCTCTCCAGTCCTGTTAACCATCTTTTAGGGAAGTGTCTGGGGGTCTCCAGGCTTGCAAGATTAGGATGAAGCCTACAGGCACCCGAGGCAGGGACACAATCTCTTCTCTTTTGTATCCTTGGTGCCCTATCACGTGCAGAGGGAGAATGAATGACAGGATATGCGACAAGTAGCAGATACCATGGAGTCTGGGAGTCAGTGGACTGCGCCTGCAGGCCCTGGCCGGAGGCAGGGAGATTCACTGCATAGATGCAGCCGGCCGAGCGCTGAGCTAAACTCATCATCGAGAGCTACAACCCTGACCACCCATCGCTACAACTTGGCCATCGGGAACTGGATCTGGCTTTGCAGGGCAAGAATAATACTGGAATAGGGCTAGAAAAACAGATGGTGGGGCAGGCGGGAACAGCCCAGGAAGAGCAGCCCAAACAAGGATGTTTAGGCAAATATTGGGGACAATGCCAAGCAAGAGTGTTCTCAATCTTGCCAAGGAAAAAACAAGCCCCAGTCCAGCGCGCTGGTGCAATCCTTGCCTTGCTATTTGGCTGTTTATTACTTCAGGTTCTTTAGCATCCCGGAGCAGCATCAGAAGCACCATTGAAGCTGCACACACAATTAGTCTTGGCACCACTGGGGAAGACTATTTCCTTAAGGTGGTGCTCTGTTTTCTGTACAAGTGAACAAAGCCCAGGTGTGGATCTCTCTTCGGCAGCTCGCAGTGAGGCTGGTGGTGCGCTCTGTAGGTGGCCCCTGCCTTGGTCAGCACAGAGAACACACCCAGACGGGAATGCCCCAGCCAGTGGAGCAGTGTTGAAGACCCGAGGTCACAGGTTTAACATGTAGAGGAATGTGAGTGCTGTCCAGGCAGATCACAAAGGAGGAAGCTGCTGCTGGCTCCTGGAGGAGTTCTGCACACAAAGGGTTAACCTGCACACCACAGAACTCATCTTTGGGGCTACTCAAGAGTTTCCAGGTGCTCACAGAGACACTGTGGGTGCTACCAAGTGGATTACTTGACTCTGTGAGACTCATGGTGGGCAGACCTCGGAGGAGCTAGGGGCCTGCTCTGCCTGCTCACAGCATGGTACCAATGAGCCCTGTCTGGACACTATTACCCTCACCAACATGTACGATCCTATACACTGAACATCAGGAATGCTTACCCTGTGACAGTATCCAGAGCAGTGCACAGAAGATGTCAAGGGCTCAATGAACGACTGCCTAATAGGAGCTGGGAGCTGTGCTTAGCCATTCACGCGGGCTACTTCATTTAATCCACTCCATCAAGCAGATGGAATTAGCCCCAATTAGACAAGAGGAAACCGAGGCGTCACAAGTAAAGGGACTTACCAGAAACCACTCAGCTCCTTAAGCCAGTCAGAACATTCATCAGCCCATGCCTGCAAGGGACACTTGATACCTGTCTCTACTTGTTCCTCCCCCAGACCTGTGGCCACTAAACCCAAGGACACAGAGACCTCTAACATCTGGCTGCCAGTCAGCAGGTGAGGGATGCTCCACCATGCCTGTGCTGGGCAGCCATCCTTTTGCAGTCACAATGGACAGGTCTTGTGATTTCATCTGTGGATAACTGGTTTCAGGTGGCTGCATACAGCAACTTTCATGGAGCATTTCTTCTAGATGCTCCCTGTCACCATGGTAACCAGAAGCCTTTCAGCCTGGCAGCATGCACATGGCCTGCATCCATCCCATCTGGGGTGGGAACCTGTCACC
This sequence comes from Ondatra zibethicus, assembly GCA_004026605.1. Taxonomy (NCBI): domain Eukaryota; kingdom Metazoa; phylum Chordata; class Mammalia; order Rodentia; family Cricetidae; genus Ondatra; species Ondatra zibethicus. The sequence continues at coordinate 90,555 of PVIU01002512.1, read as the reverse complement.
GCAAAAATAGCTTCCTCCACCTTAACAAAAGGCTCTTGGCAGCTTGGGGTGGTGGTGGTGGAGGGTGGAGGGGTTGGGGCGACGGCTGGGAGTCTGCAGCAGGGAGCAGAACGCACCTTGGCCAAACTGGCAGTAAAGAGCACACACTCGAAGAGCTGCCCCATCCTCTGGAGGAACTCGTCCACGTGTGGTCGCTTCAGCACATACACCTGCAATGGGAGGAGACAACAGGCATCAGCCACACAGCAGCCGGACAGCCTGGGCATCCAGAGCTGCCCCAGGGGGCCTCCTCCTGCTGCCAGGCCTATCTATGCACGATTTGCTGAGGTTTGGGCTGGAGAGCTGGATGTGGGTTCCAGGTATGTCAGTAGACAACCCTCACAAGGAGAAAGGGAAGCTGACCACGGTGCCGAGGGTCTTAGGGCTCATCAGAGCTAGCAGGTGGAGCACAGCTGTGCCGTGTTCAGGTGAAGCCGCTCATTCATCCCACGTGGTTTTTGACACCCACTGTGAGTCAGTCCCTATGTGGACACAGGCCTACAGCCTATGTGCTGTGCTTTTGGAAGTCGAGGATTGGTTGCTGCCTTCTACTCTTAATGTCCCCCTCATCCCCCACCCCATAAGAAGGCCTGGGGGCTAAAACGCTTGAAAATTTTCTGCTCAACACCATGGAGGTTACTCTGCTTATGTGGGAACACAGAAAGTACTCCAGAGTGGCAAGGGTGTCTCTTTCTCACAGCTGGGCCACACAGGACCACAAGGCTCCTGTCTCTGGAGGTGAAGTGAGTCTCAGGGAACTGGGAGAAGAGAAAGAAAGAAAAGCCAGGGAGAAGACATGGGAAGAGGGAGGACCCAATTAAAACTTGAATAAATTCCACTGAAGTTAGCCTACCTCTTTAAAAACGCAACGGATTTACTAGGCCACAGCGCTTTGCTCGGTTCAGCTACAAGGCTGAATGGGATGGATATAGGCCTGCCCCTGCCAGGCTCAAAGCCTTGAACATACACTTACAGAAATTAGCGAATACAACACCCATCATGGGGCAGGGGGTGGGTGGGAGTGGAGCAGGGCCGTGGGGGTAGCATTTACATTAAAGACATTTCTCCTTTCCAGAGGAGGGTGTCACAGAGAGTAACATCTGGCCTTGACCTTGAAGGATCAATAGGAGTTCTCACACTGAGCAATGGAATCAAGCTTCTGGGCTGAGCAAAGTGTGAATGCGGGACCTGACCGCTTGTCAACACGTGTGGTGTTGGGCTGAAGCCTGTGCGCCCAGCCAATCATGGGCAGCCAGAGAATGTGAGGCTGTGCCAGGGAGGAGCAGCTGCAGGTGAAGAATTGGGTGGCAGTAAGTACATTGAGACTCTGAGAGAGAGAGAGAGAGAGAGAGAGAGAGAGAGAGAGAGAGAGAGAGAGAGAGAGAGACTGGCTCCGGAGCGGGAGGCACAGGGCTCTGCACCACCTGTGAGCACACCCTGCCGGTGACGACATTCCCACGTGGAAACAACTGCTTCGCAGCACGCCAGAAAAAGGTGCTGTGCCGGTCGATGGCTAGGTGGGAGAACGCCCGCCCGCCCGCCCGCCCGGCTAGCTGAAAGAGTGGGTCTGGGGTCTGGTTCTGCGGTTGAGGGCGGAGGGAGGGGCCGGAGGAAAGGGAGACTGAGTACCAATAGGACCCTGCTGAGCTGGGGTGCTGGGCTCGGGCTGAGGACAGAGCTGTGGCTGTCCCCTTTGCTCCCAACACTCCGTGGTCCTGGGGCCAGTGACTGGGCGTGGCCTCCCGTCCTGTGTCCCTGGGAGGATTGCTTGGACAGCACGCTTGGCTACGTGCAAAGAGCTGGAGACTGACAGGGAACTCTGACGTTGGCGCCTTTGGCAGAAAGGAGGGTCCTGGGCCCGGATGCCGGCGTCCAGGCCCGCGTCCCCGTGCAAGTAACCAAGAATAGGCCCCTTGGGACCTGCACAGCCTATCCTGGATTACTTGAACGAGGCCACGGCCTTCGCCAGGGCCTTGGTCCTCTTGCTTTAGCACCTGTGGCTTCCTCCCCTTAGGAGTCTCTAATCCCAGCCTGGGGGAGTTTAGGGCCAAAGAGAAGGGGCTGGGTGAGCTGCCATGCTCGCGGTCACATGGTGTGGAGGATTACTTTTCTCTCCACGCCACTGGGCAGCCCTCCGGTGCCTCATCTCAGGCACTCCCCAACCACAGTACTCAGTGCAGAAGTCCGAACTGCTTGTCGGATGCCGAGTTAACGAGCAGATGCTGGTTGCGAATGTTAAATGCCCAGGTGCCTGCAGCTCTGGCTTTATGATGGCTTTAAAGCGTGAGATGTGGAGACACCGCCTACCCCTGATCCCGCTTCCTGCAAAGCTAGGTCTAAGTCTAAGGAAAAGAACCCTGGCTCGGGAGTCAGGATTCTCATTTTGATACTTTTCACATATAATCTTGAGCCAACCCTTTCCCTAAGCCTCAGTTTCCCCATCTGGGCAGTGAGGTGGCTATCCGGCTGACATTCAAGAGTCACAGGGCCTTACTGACATCATTAAGAAATGACATCCCATGTGGCCTAGGAACTAGATGCCCTCCTGTCATCTGAGGCCAGATACTCTCCCCTTAAGGCCTTGAAGTCACTAGGGGAGCCGGTCCCATCATCCCTAAGGGGACTCTGACAAAAGCTGCCTCTAATTTACCCTCCAAGGCTAGGTCTTCTACCACACTTCTAATCTATTCATAAGTGAAGCCATTTCCAGAAAAACTTGCTGATGACAAAGACAAAAACCAAACCAAACAAACAATAACCCCCCCCCCCAAAAAAAAAACCAAAACACCTCTTCTCAAAAATGCCCCATAATGGCTGACTGGTGGTATTTCCCTATTGCATGCTAGGAGAGTGGCCTAAAGCAATCATAGGAGGACATTAACTGGCTGTCAAGCCTGTGGGGGGGGGGTTTGGGGTGGGGAGAAGGGGGTTGACAGGTGGGGCAGACTGAGGGGCCACTGGTAGTGACACTGGGATTTGTCTCCACGGCATGTACTGGCTTCTTGGGACCCTATTCTCTTTGGATGTAAACCTTGCTCAACCCAGATGTAGTAGGGAGGGCCTTGGACTTTCCGCAGGGTGGGGTGCATGACCCTCTCTTAGGATTGGAGGGGGTGGGGTGGGAGGTCTGTGGAGGGACTGGGAGGGGAGTGGGAGGAGGGGAGGGAGTTTTGGATTGGTATTTTTTTTTAAGTAATAAAATAAAAAAAGGAAACTCCCGAAAGTCTAAATAAATCTAAATAAATCAAACCAAAGAACAATCATATCTAACGATTGTGAGCAGAAAAGGTCCCTCATTAACCTGGTGCAAGACAAATGTGTGTGAGGTGGGAATTCATTTACTGCACTCATTTAGTGTAGCTCTGGCTATCCTGGAACTTGCTGTAGACCAGGCTGGCCTCGTACTCAGAGATCCGTCTGCCTCTGCCTCCACGCCCGGCTCACTGTATTTATTATACAAAGTTTGTTTCCTGTGGCTGGAATAAAATCACCACTGAGATGAGAATTTAGAAATGACATTCGCAGGGAATGAGAAGAAAATGCTCGCCACAACTCCAGGCTAGCTTCGATTTCTTACCTGGTGTATAGTTCCATCGATTTCAACGGGAACAATGAAATCAGCATTACTAATGGGCTAGAGAGAAAAGGAACTGTGATTAATACGTCTGAAAGGGAAAAGAAAGTTGGAAATTTTTAGCAAGAAAAAAAGCTTGCCTGGACCAATATTTGGATAACTGGGGGAAACAGTTCAGGAGGGTGCTGGCATATGCCTTGGGTCCTTGAAATAACACAAGCAGGAAGGCACGTTTCTTTCTGATTGTTGTGGCATTTCAGCATCCTGGTCGAACCGCCTGGTCACTCACCTGCCCCCACCACAAAGGGTGGCACAGCCTGGCAGAAGAATGGGCTCTTCAGAGAGTCCAGCTCTTGCCTGGGGGTCCAATGTTGGCCACCAGGGGGCAGAGATGAAAGCCTGCTGGCCAGTGTCACCACCACTGGAAAAGCAATTTGTCCTTGGACTCACAGTGTGGGCAGCTTGGCAGGGAATATGCTCAGAGTACCGACCCACAGCGGGCGGAAAGCCAGATGCCGCCGACCAGGAGCCTGGGCAGACCTTCCCCTCTGGACTCCAGTGTCTGTCCTCTACCACTGCTGTGGTGGTGGGCATGATATGCCTGGTGGCCTGGCCTGGTTTCTTGCTCTGGGGCTGGAAGGCAGCCAGCCTCTCAACTGCTCTGTTCTAAGAAACACAAGACCCAGCCTACCCACAACATCACAGGCATTGAATGTAACTCTTGGAGAGTAGTGGACGCGTTTGGAAATAAAATAGGACTTTAGCAGTCATCGTAGCTCAATGACAGGCTCATACGGATTCTAAACAGAATTTCAGAAGCTAGAAAAATTAAGGAACAGGTCCAAAAGAATCATCAGCCTGCAGATCCTAGGGGCAAGGGAGACACAGAAGAAGACAGAGGCGCATGGTGGCCACTGGGTGGAGAGGGTGTGCTGAGCCTCTGGTTAGACTGTAGACTAGGTCTGCCTTTCAGTTCATGGGTGCACCACACACTCTTCATTGACATATAAACTGAAGAATGTAGCGTGTGCTAGACCATCACCCCATCACTATGTGGAGTGTGCTAGACCAACACCCTGCCACAAAGCACTCAGATGTCAGGGTGCTGCTGAGGTTTAAGACCATAGTTTATCTGTTCCCAGGGCAGAAAAGCAAGGGATAAACTCAAAATTTCATAACTTTACCACTGAAATATCAAGTTATGAGAAACAGAGAAAAACGATCAAAGAATAACTGTCACAAGGCTCTGGATTATGAAATCACACTCCACACGGTGAAGTAAGAGGAGAATCAGCCTCAGCTGCCAAGCACAGCTCCTAAGCTCTCATGAGCCAGGGCGATGGAGTCCAATGAAGTCCATGAGCTTGTGTGTCACACCAGAGTCCCACAGCGCTCACTTCCCAAAAGACTGAGATGCCCACAACATGAAAAACCCTAACCTGACTTGGAAAAGTAGCCCGGGCCGAGCCCATGGGATCGTGGGACGGTGCAGCAAGGAAACACGGCTCAGTGCTGTGTAGGCCTGATGAGTTTGAGCTCACAAACCCATGGTGTAAGGAGAGACCTGATCCTAGAAGTGTGCTCTGACCTTACACACAGACACACACACACACGCCACAGCACACATGCACCCATGCTCGTCACAAAAATAGATAAATAAGCCGGGTGGTGGTGGCACACGCCTTTAATCCCAGCACTCGGGAGGCAGAGGCAGGCAGATCTCTGTGAGTTCGAGGCCAGCCTGGGTTAGTTCCAGGACAGGCTCCAAAAGCTACGGAGAAACCGTCTCGAAAAACCAAAAATAAACAAAAACAGATAAATAAAAAGGTAAGAGATAATTCTAAAATGTAGTCAGGTCAGGGAAGAAATGAGGAAATTCTGTTTACTGCTTGTGGCAGTCTGAGCAGGGTCCAGAGACATCGGGGCTGCCAAGGCCCTGCCTTGGAGCCAGGAACCTTTGGTAATCTTGGGCAGTCTGTCCAGAGTGCCTTGGGAGAATGCTCTCTATGCTATGACAGTAACTGACCCCGTTCTGTGCCTGAAACCCTGAGCCGCTTGCTTCATGGAAGGGGAAATGTTGCAATGGCATTTAGAGTCGAGCTTGGACACAAGGCCACTGTGGCCCCAGGACCAATCCTGGAAGAGTCCAGCCCTTGGAATGCTGGGTAATGAGGTGGTCCTACAAGCCAGGTTATCCACCTTCCAAAGCCTTCAGACTGCCTCCTGGCCTTGTCCTGTTTGTTCAGTGAGAAGGCGTGATGCACCACGCTGTTCCCAGCGGGAAGGTGCATGGTAAATCTGATGGTTCTTCCCGCCTGATGGCCTGACAGGAATGCCAAGGGCTCAGGTGAGACACCCAGCCCATCATGGGTGGTGCCAGTCGCATCTCTCAGTGAAGCAAGAGGCATCCCAGGGCGGGGAGGTGGGGGAGGAGGAATGTAGTGGCACCAGCCAGGGTAGAGCAGCTTCACTGATGGGAATAGCCCACGGTGACCAGAACCAGGCTCAACACCCACTGCGTCTCCCCAGCACACCAACCACCTATTCCAAATGTTGGCAGCTTTTGCCTCCCTTAAACAATTTCTTCTACTTTGAGGAGGGAAGAATGAACTCATTGTCTTAACGTAGCTCCTGCCACGCCGGTGCGGAGGCCCTCTGTTGCTGTAACTGTTCCTGGCGGGGAGGTGGAGTGACGTTCACTTAGACGTAGCTTAGCTGCAGCTCATTGCCCAAAGAGGGGCTGTGAAGGCGGGTACTCAGTTAGCCATGACGGAAACAAGCAACCCCAGCGGGAGAACAGTAGGAATGGACGGCCCAGGCCACTGGACAAGGCTTCATTCAAAAATTAACCTGGGAACATTACCAGGGCAGCAGGGTGCCCAACAGTTTTCAGCAATACTGCACCCCATGCCCCACCCAATAGGGCTCCAGTTACCTCAAAAACATCACATCCCCAGGCAGTGATTGTCTGTACCACCTGAACCTAAAACCATTTCTACCGGGCTAAGAGTGGGGAAGTCCCAGACCTCAAGGAAGTACTCGGTGATACCGGCAGCCCAGCAATTTCTTCCTCAAACCAATGTGTTAATATTCAACTATCATAGCTCATGTCCACCTGGGCTAAAAGGGATAGGTCCAACCCAAACCCTGAGTTCTTGGGATTTCTTCATGAGGAGTGAAGTCACGTGCGCGCCCGCGCGCGCGCGCGCGCACGCACGCGCACACACACACACACACACACACACACACACACACAGCCACAGCCCTCACCCTTTCCACACAGTGGTTATGAAGTCAAAAAGACCCCCCATGAGATCCTGAATGTGGAATTTACCTTAAATGAACTGTGCACCAGGGTCTCATCCAGATCAATGACCACACATTTCTTCCCATAGTCGAGCACCGTCACCTCTGGAAGGAGGTATTTAGCTGGTGGCTAAAGGAAGAAAAAAAAATCAATATTATAAACTCAATGTAAGAGGCTGACCCTCCCCCCGCCTCCGCTATAGTAGAGACTACATTAATGAGGGTGTAAATGAAAGCAGACATTTAGAGGCCCGGTCAAGCTTATCACATCCCTTTACTAAAAGCAATAACAACAGAGATTCTGCAATTGAGATTCTGTCCCACGGAAACCATGTCTTTCTGTGACTGACAGATGCCTGAGCTCTGGCATCAAGCCTGGTGTTCAATACCACCTCAGACACTTACTATTGTTATCAGTTGAGGCAATTATAGCTCCATGTAAAACAGATGTTTATCCGTTGTACCGTCACTCAACCACCCAGCACTTCCCTGGCACACACAGGGTGGCCATTATTATTGAAATGGATCACATAAGAATGAACAGTTACATGTAACAACTATTCTGACTTCACAGCCTATTTCCTGGGCTCAGTTTGCCTAAATTTCACTGTAACATGTCAGGAGACTTTGGAGCTATGTTAGACCTGTGCTACTTTTATTTATGTGTATGCATGTGGGCCTGCTGGTCTGTATGTGCACGTTGTGCATGCAGTGCCTGTAGAGGCCAGAAGTGGGCGTCAGATCCCTGGAACTGCAGTTACAGGCTGTGGTTGTGAACCACCCTTGTGGGTGCTGGAAGTTGAACCCAGGTCCTCTGCAAGGGTAAACACAAAATCTTACTTGCTGAGCTGTCTCTCCAGCCTCATGCCTGGCATTTTTAAATACTTGAAGAGAAGCTGTTGACCCACCAACAACTTGTCCTTCAAGTATTAAAATTGAAACTGGTGGGCACAGCACCTCCACTGTTGTGGTGTGAAACTGATGGCTGGGGCATCTGTACCTCTTATATCAAGTTAGACTTTAATCCACGGGCTGTGTTAAGCCAGTCCCACGCTCCCCCAATCTGTTCTGGTAGCAGCTGACTCCTATCCTGGTGGGGTCACAAAGAGTGAACACGCTGCTTCGTGATTTCAGCCAGCCTGCTCTGTTCTGAGTATTTATTTCTTTGGGCCTTGCCTCATTCCAGAGATAATGTGAAGTATTTTAATTGACTGTGGTATGTTCAGAGGCTAATGTTAACTAGTTAATTTTTTTCTGCAAATTGTTTAATATTTGATGCAAAACAAAACATAATTAAATATCTAGACTCAGCCACGGAAGAATGAACAGTGGAGGTTTTCAAGCAAGACAAGCAAGCATGAAATAAGAAGTGTTTTCTGTGAAGTGGCTGGTTCCCTTCACTTTTGAACATTAGCTAAGGGAAAAAAATAGTAATTTTGAAGCTGGATGGTGTGCACTTGTTATCCCAAGAGGGCTGGCTGCTCAGGAGGCCGAGGCAGGAGGAGGAGGAGCCAGACTTGTCTAGGCTACACAGTGAGTTCAGGGACTTGTTTGGAAACTTAGTGAGACCCTGGCCCAAAAAGAAGGGCTGGGGATCCAGCTCAGTGGCAGAGTGCTGGCACGTATGAGGCATTAGGGCTACTTCCAGGACTGAAAACACAATTAGGATCGAACCCTAGCTAGCCGCAGAGTGAGTACAAGCCACAGGGCGGGTTAGCTAAAGAGGCAGGTACCACGATCACCCAGGACAGGGAGGGGTTGAGCAAGAGGTGACATGTGGGGCCAGAAGCAGTCCTAACTCCAGGGTGCTCTGCACAGATGCCCTTTTTTATAAATCATGGGGAAGAAAAAGCCCAGAAGACCCCACTTCCCAGAGCTCTAACTAAAGCTGGCTTCTGATCCCCCCATGGCCTCAGGCACTAGCAAGGGAGGTGGGATGTGCCCTGGATGCTGATGTGGAATTCAGCGACCTGTTTCCATCATTATAAACGACTGAGTCAGCAGGGTGTTAAAAAAAAAAAGATAATAAACTCACATGAAGTTTTGTATGAAAACATGTTTTTTAAAAAGGCAGGGCTGAACACAACCAAAAGATAGGCAATTCTTTGTGCCACAGCAGAAGGTATGCGAGTGACCACGGTAACATTTGCTTTGATTTTATCACACAAGTCTGTGACAGTCACAGTCTCACTGTGAAGACTACGGACAGGTAAGACCTTTTCCCTTTCCATCTCCCCCACCCAGGTTGAGCATCCTTCCCTCCAGCCTTCCCCTTGGCTGCAGGCACTGCTACTAACTTTTTATAACTTCAGTCACTTAAATTGCTAGCCTAGAAAACAAGGCTCTAGCAATTCGACCCCTCACAGATCTGAAAACATCAAAGATCTGCCCAAAGCGGCTCAGAGACTGATTTTCCAAGCCCGAGACTAAAAATTACCTTCCCAGCATATGTACCCACACTTTATAAACATTGTCTGAGTTAATAGTAATTAAGAAAAAACAGATAGCTCTGACCAAATGATGCAAGGAAGGAGGGATCAGATGGGGCGAAACTCGGCTAAGTAAGCTATTGATTTTACAGCAGAGAGGAAGGCCAGGCTCCAGGAAGATGCGAGGAGAAGAGAGCTCCAGCCTTTGACACAGCTTCTCGGGGAGCCTCCTCTGGGGGAATGCAAATTCCTTAGTCCATGCTAAGACCTCTGGACAGCCAGCCATGTTCTTGGCGATACAAAGATACTATAAAGCCACCATGGTGTTTTGTGAGTCAGCTGGCCTTGAATCAGTCACTCGAAGATTTAACCAAATGTCTGAGGTCATCATAAAGCTTAAGGACAAGAAAAACTCCCATTACATCAAGGAGGGCCGTACACATTTACAGGAGAACTGTAAGCCGAACCGGGCGGCATTGCGTGCCGGGTAAACACCCTAGCACTGAATCACACCCATCCTCTTTTCCCTTTTGAAAACGTGAGACAAGGTTGACTAAGGTACCCAGGCTGGCCTTGAACTCACTCTACCTCAACCTCCCAAAGAGCAGAAATTAGAAGCCTGTACCAGGATAGTCATTAAAACAAAACAAAAACCTTTTAATTATTACTATTATGTGTGGGCACCTGGATGCCATGCATGCGTGTCATGGCATATGTGTGAAAGTCAGAGAACGACTCTGGAGTCTGCTGTCTTCTTCCATCTGTATGTTAGTCCTCGGGGTGAACTTGGGTTGTCAAACTCACTTAGCAAGCACCAAACACCTTGCTGGCCATTTAGCTCTGGCTGGTCTGGAACTCTCAACTGTCCTGGTGGTGGGATTACAAGCACGGGCCACTGAGTATGATAAAAGTATGGCCTTTTCTTTTTTTTTTTTTCTTTTTGTTTGAGATACAGTTTCTCTGTAGCTTTGAAGCCTGTCCTGGAACTAGCTCTTGTAGACCAGGCTGGCCTCGAACTCAGAGAGATCCGCCTGCCTCTGCCTCCCAAGTGCTGGGTTCACCACCTCTGCCTGGCAAGAATGGCCTTTTCTATACAAAGTCACTTACAAAAATGCATGTATGGGACTTGCAGGATGGGGCAGAAACACGGAAAGTGGGGGAGGAGAAAGGCATCATAGTTTGCCATCTGAAGTCTGGAAATGAAATTCCAGTTTTATTAAAAGCTTTTGGCAGACAACACAGACTGACTGTTAAGTCAATCCCACCGTCCCCTTTCACTTCAATGTTCAGCTATACCGCCAGGCCAGAGTGTGGGACAACAGGACTCGGGTCACAGACCCTGTAGTTTTCTTCACAAAGCTTCACAAGCTTTTCTCAAGCCATGACCACTCAGTGTATGTGAACTTCCCATCCCCTACATTTCTTCCTTAGCCTTCAACATCTGACCATAAGTAAAAAGCCCGTGAAGCTTCCCAGTGAGGAAGGCCCTGACTCCCAGCCCACAGGTGGGATATGAAAGCTACTAACTGAGACTTTCAACAATCCATGTAAACATGTCATTCCAGTGGTGTGTCGAAGATGAGGACTCAGTACAGGTTCAGGGCAGCAGAGCGGCCACTGGAGACTATCCCATGCTTTTTAAATGAATGAAGAACATCAAAATCTCAGAGGAGGACATGGATCACGAGTCACAGTTACAGAGTGGATAGATCTCCCAAAGCACAGATCAGGGGTCATAAAACATCAGATGAATACATTTACCTATAGAACATTAAAATTTCCTTGTGGCCAAAATGATTGTAAACACGGTCAAAAGATACACTATAGTCTTTTAACATTAAAAACTTAAAAAAATTGTGTGTGTGTACGCGCGTGAGTGTGTTTATGTGGACTTATGGAGGTCACAGGACAACTGTGGGGGTTGGTGATCTCTCTCTGTCATGTGGTCCCAGGGAATCAGACTCAGGTCATTGGCCTTGGCAACACCTTTACTGACTGGGCTCCCTCTCTTAGGCCCAAGCACCACTTCCTGAACATTTACAAAAGACAGGACAAGATAAAACCTACACGGGTAGGATGGAAGCAAGGTGTGTGGCCAGTGAGACACTGCTCATATTCACTGGTCACAGATGCAAGGCAAAGCAATAAATCAACAGTATTCTTCGCCTTTGGATTAGCAAAGGATGGAAGATTCTGAAAAGCATTTCTGAGAGGGAATGGGGCCATCTCACAGTCATCAGTGTCAGAGGGCAGTTTGGCTTCGATAGCTAACAATGCGGACTAGGCTGCTGGACCCAGTGTTTTCAGTTAGGACCCGATGTACAGGTCCAAGGGTGCAGACACTCCTGCAAAAAATGCTTGTGACTACACAAACAGCCACGTGAATGCAGTCAGCGGCAGGCAAAACAATGAGGTAGATGTACATATGCTGATCTGTATAAAGATGTTTAAGGCGTCCGTGACTAGCATCAGACGGCCTGCGGGATGGTGGGAGCAACATAATCTCGTGCGTATAAACATGTTTGCTTGGGAGCTTTCTGAGAGGGTGGGACAAACATTAACGAGAGTTATGCTAGACTGTGGGAACTGCCCGGAGAACCTTTTTCCCCTTATGTTAATTTCCCATCATTTAAAGTTTAACTACTGGCTTGAATTATTGTTGAATAAAAAGTTCAAAGTCTGAAACTTCTGCACATGCAGAAAGACCAGCATATGAATGAGAAGTGGGGGTGGGGCCCGAAGCAGAGATGGGGGATTCTGTGCCAGCAGTTGCTCTGGGCACCAGTGGCCTCAGATGGCCCTTCTTCTTTCCTGGAGAAAGCCTTCAGGAGGCCAGGGGACCTGATCCTGAAGCTGCTTAGATATCTAGTCCCTTGGTGCAGCCCTTGCTTCAGTCACTCAGTATTACCCAGAACACCCTCTGCTCCACAGGGTCACTCTACCTTAAGTGACCTGGGGCCTTGGGAAGTCAGTACAGATTTTACCAGGGATGCCAAGACGTAAACCTCAGGACTGAATGGAGCCTAGCTGACCTTGTTCTCAGTCCGGCATGCTGAGCAGGCAGTGGAGGTGACACCGTGCCCAATGTTGGAACTGTTTTCCTTCATATCATCATTTAAAGATGTAAATTGGGGCTGGGGGATGTCGCTCAGTGGTAGAGAGCTTGTTTAATGTGCACAAGGTAATTCCCAGTACGGGGCTGCGAGGCATCAACATGAAGACACGATTAGTTACTTTAGCCAGGTGCTGCCTCTTTGGAAGCCAGTCCCAAGAGTCACATGGCCTGACCCACTGTCTGCTGTAGATACAGGACAGAGCCTGGAGTTCACTGATCTGATGCTCAGATAAGATACACAAGGATCTTTCTCATCCGTTTACTTTATGCTGCAATTCTGTACACGGTTGAGCCCAGTTTCCTCAGCAGTTTGCAAGGCCCACAGCTACTTTCATTTGGCACCTAGCTTTACAGCCAGCCATGAGTTACCTTTGTGTGCAGCAGTGACATTGAGAGGACACTAGATGCTGCCACCCATTTAATACAGACACTTGTGCAAGAAAAATGTACGAAAATACCTTCATAGAGGTTAAAGGTAACCCTGTGATGGAGCCTGCTGGGTGTCGCTGGAAACATTGGCTCAGAGGCTACCTGGCCTGGTCAGTCTCTCCCCCCAGGGAAGCCCAACCCGTAGGCACAGTCAATGGAGAACTGAAAGTCTTGAGAAAAGCAAAATGATTGACTTTTTTGGGCCAGTTACAATCTTGGGCAACCCAAACTCATCCACTTTATTCAGTGTAGGATGGCTATACTTCTGGGAGGCTTCAGGAAATATGGCAAAGCACACACACAGACTGGAATCCCATAACTGGAATCAGGTAATCCTTATAGACTAAAAGACCAATTCATAGACTGTTCTAGAAACCGGATCCTTCCCTGAGGACACGGGGCTGTGCCTAGCTGTAAAGTTCCTCCGGGAGGTAGTTGGATGCAGAGTGCTGCTGGCTGAGGGGAGCGAATGGTAGGCCCAGTGGAGGCCTGGGGACACAGGTACAACTTAGCTCTGGAATTCAAGGCTTTCAAAGGGTTACTGAGGTGGCCTGATGAAGTCACAGAACAGCTGGCCAAGGGTTCTGAGGAGCTGGCTGGGTCCGGGGAGTTTAAGGAGATTAAACCCTGCAGCCAAGCAGCCCCAGAACAGCGAGCAGGTTCAGTGAGCCAGACTCTGCTGTGAGGAAGCGAGTCTGGCCAGTGTGTGCTGCTCAACTGATCAGGGAGCTGGCCCAGTGTAATACGGTGGGTGGGTCGGACTCCAGGCCACCTTACTGCATCTGGGAGATTCTTCTTGAGAGAAAGGAGGTGAGGACTGCAGGAGAAAGGGAGCGAAGTGGGTGAATTCTGCAGACTCTGTTCTCTGTACACAGCTCAAACTAACTTTGTTTTCTTGCTCCCCCCCCCTTTTTTTTAGCAGAATATAGTTGTTTACACCACATAATAAAACTCAACATGAGCAAGAACGTTGGAAAACCTTTCCCCTGAGTAGGAAATGCACTGAGGGATTTCACGCATGCTTCAATAGAACTGGATAAAGATACATACACTTGGTACGGGAATGACCTGCCTCTGGTCACCCTGAGGAAAAAGAAAAGAAAATCACTGTCAGGATGGAAAACAAAAGAGACCATACTCTCAAAAGAAACTTCTAAGCTCTCTTGAGCAGAAACACAGCAATGGCCTTCCCACCCCTGCACCCTGGTGGCAGTGAGCAGAGGGAGCCAGGGACTTCCGGGAAGGAGCAGGCCCAAGCTGCCTCCAGACCCCTCCCGGGCAAGGAGGCAGGGCTTCTGAGGCTCAGGCCTCTGTTTATTTAAACAGTGTGTGCCCTACTCCCAGCAATACAGCTCTAACTTAAAAACAAAACCGAACACTCCGATTTTGATCCCCACCCCTCTAATAACCGGCTTGTTTCTTGTTTTCAAGCAATCTCCCCCCTAAAAGGACACGAGTAGGAATACACAGGGAAGGGGGGGCAAGTTGATCGGATCACAAGGAATGCCTGACGGCTCCAGGTCCTCTTAGGGTGGAGGAGAGAAGGGAAAGGGGGGACAGGGCAAGGTACAAGAAGTTCCCTCCCAGGCTACCAATGCAGCTTTCCCCTTTAAGGGAAACATAACACTGTCTTCACTGAGGGTGTTAAGAAGGTTCATGCCCCGAGGAGGGGCCTCAACGAGCTTCAGCCCAGAACACCAGCCTTGCAGACTGGCAGGGACACTGTAACGCTGATAAATGTTAATACAAGGGGGGAAAAGTTTTGTTTACTTTGTGTGTGTGCTTTTCTTTCTCATATGGTGGGACAGGGAGATGTGCTGCTTCATGTCTGCAGTTCGGAGGATTTGAGAAAAGATGTATCCATGGTTACCAAGGTGGTCACCAGTGTCATGGTCTCCTGTGAAGGCCAAACCTGATGGCAAAGGCAAGCGACTGACACTTCCTGGTAGCTTTGCTAAGACTCACATGGTGACTTCACGATTCTCTCTGGCCCCTAGACATCACCTCTGTGGGGGTAATTGTAATTCCTCTTCTCTGAAGGTGACCTGGATGGCTTGTTCCTTTGTCAGGAGGCCCCCAAGAGGGGCCTCTCTCTACAATTCTAAGCACCCTCTATCAAAGGGGAGCTGCGGGGAGCTGCACGTCTCTCCCACACAACAGCACACGCTAATCAAATCCCGGTGCCCAACAACTGGCACAGGGAACTTCACTCCCAGTGTCTGGATTCGGGAGCAGACGGCTGCTATCGGTGGGGAGATTTTAACCAGAAGCTCCTAAGTGCTGGCCCCTGTAGGGCAGTGAGCCAGAGGATGTCCTCTACCGGCACAGGCAACAGCATCCCTGGCCTGCCTCGCCAGGGCGTCTCCCAGAGCAGGGACAAGTGCTCCTGGAGGCAAAGCCGTGGAGGAAGCCTTGCTCCAACCAGAGACCACAGAGCCCCACTCAGTGAGCCTCAGAAACACCGGTCACGAGCTGAGCATATGTGCGGAGAGACTGACAGACCACGGATGATGAGCACACAGAAGTGCTGAGCCACAGGTATGTGGGGATGAGGACTGCATGTGTGTGTGTACACCAACGTGTGTGTCTGTGTGTGAGGTATATGTGTGAGCGTGTGTGTGCTATGAGGGGTGTGTATGTGTGTAGGGAGGGTAGGCATAGGTATGTGGTATGGTGTATGGGGGGTATGTGTGTATTTGTGTTTCTGGTAATCCCTTTTATGCTCTCCTTACTCCTGGGGTCCTCCATGGTCACTGCTGTTGGAATCTTGCAGTCACTTAGTCTCTGGATGCTGCTGGCCTGCAGATCCAGGGTGTAGCTGAGGTAGCTCCAGTGACTGCAGAATGTTTGAGCCTTCCTCTTTCCAGGGCTGAAGGCATCTCGGCAGTTGCCTGTTCCCTGCTGCCCACGGCCTTCTACTGAAGCCCTGGAGACTTCAGTAGGGTCAGGTCTGGGATCGACTTCCATGGGAGGGCTTGTTGGCTTGTTTTCAGTGGGCACTGGTGGAAGGTAGCTTCCCCCACTCACAGGGTCCCACAGACCATGCACTTGCTCTGTAGACAGCACCACTTTAGATTTAACTAAGTTTAAAAGATCTTATTTTTTTTATGTGTATGGGTGTTTTGATTGCATGTATGTCTGCATACCACATGTATGCCTGGTGCCCATGGAGGCCAGGAAGGGGTGCCAGATCTCATGACTAGAGTTAGAGAGGGTTGTGAACTGCCTCATGGGTGCTGGGAATCCAACTCTAACCATTTGGAACAGCAGCCAAACCTCTGAGCTTTCTCTCCAGCCCTGCTGCCCGCAAAAACAAACAAAAAGCCAAACAAACACAATGAGTTATTTGAAAAGACATTTTTGCAAACATGAACAGAGGCAAGCCATGAATAAACAGTAATTCTGAGACCACTGCTCCTACAGGAATGCCTTTACAAGGTATTTATCTCAAAAGACAACTGAGGATCCCGGCTCCCTTCACTTGGGGCATTTCTCCACAGGGACAGTGTCTTAATTCTCTTGTTTTAAAACCATTTTCATTACACTATTTATTTATTTATTTTGCACGTGCTTGTGGGCGCATGCTGGGTGGCACGCGTGGAGGCTGAAGGACAACAACTCGCATGAACTGATTCTCTCCTTCCCCCACGTGGGTCCCAGGGATGGAACTCAAGTTGGCAGGTGTGGTAGCAAAAGCCTTTTCCTGCTGAGCCAAGCACTGGTCTCCGCTGGCAGCAATAGTTTTTAAGCAGGGTGGGGCAGAAGTGCATGGAGAGAGTTGCTTGGAATTGGGGCCAGGAGACGAGCCACAGTGGACTTTCCTTTCATACGTTACGATAGCTACACACACCACAGAGTCACATGTGCTAGGGCGAGCTGTGTTTCGGTGTGCTCTTCCTTAACATTCATGTTTTTTTCTTCCACACGAATATAAGCCCGCCCAGAAGCACACAGGGTAAGCTCTCAGCAGTGCAAATCCGTTTCTCTCTCTCTCGGGCAGCTATATCAACAGTGACGCCAGCCACAAGCAAGGCTAATTTTATAACTTTTCCATATTTATAACTGTTTCATTTTCCTGTTTTATTCCACCAGCCAGAACCTCCCGATGATTTGCCTGTGTTGTTTGCTGTTCATTTTCAGAAGACAGAATAGCTTTATATCATGATTTTATCATAGCGTCCTTCTCATACTCGGCCATATATCTGATCATACGGAAGGATGGCTGGCCCATGAAATACCTCATTTATTAGACTTTTATCACTGCAAATGTCTTCACTGTGTTTAATGCTTTTAAATGTATTTATTTTTATTTGTGTGCATGCAGGTGATATGTGTGGGTGCCTGTGGAGGGCAGATGAGGGCATCAGAACCCCCAGAGGGACACTTACAGACGGTTGTGAGCAGCCGCACATGGACGCTAGGAACTGAACCCAGGTCCTCCGCAAGAGCAGCCCGCGCTCTTAATCACTGAGCCATCTCTCCAGCCTCTAAGATATCTGACTCAATTCTGCTCGATATGATACTAATATTGCCTTAGCAGTTAGACTTCTTTCCTTCAGTTCAGTCTTCCTTGTACACTGCACCCATCTCTTTCCTTTCTGCTCTCCTTTATCATTGCTGTGTTAGGCGCTATTATGGAAAAGATTCGGTCCTCATTGTAATAGGCATTAGCCAGTCTGTGCCCAGTCATCCCAGCTTCTCTTCTGGGTACACGGTAAGGTTCTGCTTCACTGCCTTTGAAGTTAGGTAGGTATAGTTATGTGTCTTGCTGCAGCCACTAAAGCCAAAATACATTTGCTTCTGGGTCAAAACCTTCAGGGATTGTGACAGTTAAGGAAGCCAAGCTGCTAGGCCATCAACACTGTACACCCGTGAATGAGATGAGTGGAGCTGTCGCACACAGAGCACACAGGAGGCCGCTGAGTCCACGAGACGTGGCTAACCCAAACTAAGATGTGAGCTAATATAAAATGCATTCATTAGTTCCTGAACTGGTAAGATAAAAAGAAATTATCTCCACAATATTCTATTGGTCTCATGTTTGAACCTTGGATATATTGGGTTAAGTAAAATATGATTAAAATTAATTGCATTTGTTTTGAAACATTTTTTGAAATGTGACCGGAATGATTTAGATTTGTGTCTTACTGCATTTTAAGAAGGCTCAGCTAATCTATGACAAACGATAGATGAAGCAAACATAAAAACCTCCTAGTAGCTCTCCAAACTATTTCAAAAACGAAATTTAAGATGAAAAAGATTTACTTTTTATGTATATGAGCTATTTTGTCTGCATGTGTGTGTGTCACATGTTGCAATGTCTGTAGAGGTCAGAAGAGAGCACTGGAACCCCGTAAACTGGATGGTTGCGAGCCAACACATGGGTACCAGGAACTGAACCTGGGTCCTCAGCACGCGCTCTTAACACTGACCCTTCTCTAGCCCCTGTGTGTGCATGCTTGGGGGTGAACATAAGCCACTGCTTGAAGCGGATCAGAAGAAGCCTGCAGGAGTCACTCCTCTTTCTGTCAGTCTTGAGGACAGAATTTAGGTCGTCAACGTTAGTAGCAAGCATCTTTATCCAATGAATCATCTTGCTGGCCCAACTTGCGCTGTTTTAAGCCTCTTAGGTTTCAAGGTTGTTACTGAAGTACAACTACACTCATGCTGACTGGCCCATCTACTCGTCGGTCATTCCTCATTTTTGGCTGAGAGTAGAAACACATCCAGATGAATTTCTCTGAAAGCAATGATGTGAAGGAGACGGACACTGCTAGAGCTACCCACCACCCATGGATGTAAATCTTGGGTGTGAGGAGGGAGGCACAGAGGCCAGCGGTAGCCGAGCAGAGAGATGGCCAAGTGGAAGAACACAGCCTGGCTTTCCTATGCCATCGCTGGGATCTAAACCAACTTAGCACCCGACTGACTCAGTCTTTGTGAGAAAAATAACCAGTTTAAGCTACTGGTTGCTCATTTTCTTTTACTTGTTGCCCAAATCATCGCTATCTGATGGCAGGCGTGTTCTTGGTAATAGCGCATGGCTGAATTTGTCAAACCAGGTGGCGTTGTCTTGGTCACCTGTGAGCAGAAACTGGTTCACTCGGTTTCGTGCTCTCTGTTTAAGCTACGCTTCTGGTTATCTCCAGCTGTCCTGGAGAAATCAGGACCTGAACTCAGACGTTCATACTTAACGGTACCTCCCAGCCCAGGGCTAGCTTTTTGAGAGGCACAATGTGCTTTATTATCTCTTCCCCTCTCAGTAACCTGCACATGCGGACATAGTCTTCTGTCTTTTATTGATGCCGATAAGAAGTCTGAGACTAATACAATTGCTTTCACTGGAATAAAGTGTTCTGGTAGCTTGTAAGATGTGTTGCTTTAGCCAGGAGGTAGGGTGCTGGTGGTGCATGCCTTTAATCCCAGCACTTAGCCTGGTCTACAGAGTGAGTTCCAGGACAGCCAGGGCTACACAGAGAAACCCTGTCTCTTTGTTTGAAAATAAACAGAAAAACAAAAAGCTGCGCTACTTTAACTGAGGGAGTTCCACCAGCCGTCCCTGGTCCCTGGGCGTGTGCTCTGCTGTGTCCCAATCCTGCGGAAGAACCAGCAAGCTTTGCAGTGGCAGGTGCAATCTGTCTTTTTCAGCTCAAGAAAAAAAAAAAATCTGCCTCATCTTTCTTTCTGGAACTCCTGTTTGCTGAATGGTCTAGATGGCTCCTCTCCTCCCTCACGATTTCCATCTTTGCGTTTCTGGTCTGAATTTTAAGATACTTCTACTTGCTTTTCCAAAATTTACCTCAGTTCTCAGAAATGGCTGCTCCCACCGTCTCCCTTGTTTTCTGAGGTTTTGTGTTTAGTGCTGTGAGATGCTGGAGCCTCACAAGTCTCTTCCATCCCAATGGCTTTCCTGGGTTGTCCATGGAGGCTGGTTTTCTACACTGTTTTCCCCAGAAGGAGTCTCAGCCGCTAGTTTTTCCAACATGGACCTAGTTTAAATCCCTCACCAGGGAGTCCATGGGCTTCTGCTGGTGGTTGACATTTCAGGTCTTTCTTAGGTCTCTATAGAAGACAAGTGTTTGCCTTGTGTCTTTCCAGTCTTGCTTGCTGTTTGCTGTGGTGTATGGCATCTGGCTGGCCCATGGCTGTTCCTGTGGTGTATGGAAGAGTGGCTGGCCCACAAGCTTCTGCTGACTCCCTGAAGATATTGCACTAATGCTTTTATGTGGGTTCTGGAGATCTGAACCCAGGCGGTCAGGCTCGGGCACAAGTGCTGTGCTCCCTGAGCCGTCTTCCCAGCTCTACTGTGAATATTTCTTTATGTCAACAATCGTGACGTGCCATTCCTCAGGATACGTTACTTTTAACCAAGACAGCAACTGACTGTGTGGCTATGATGTAGCTCATTTAGCCAACGACCTCTTTTTTTTTCCTTTTAACCCCCTTTTGGAATCATTATGTGTCTGAAAATGTAGCTCCATTGACTTAAGGAAGGCTAGCTTTGTGAGTGTACATGTATGTGTGTCTGTGTGCATGTATGTAGGTCAGAGGTCTGCACTAGGTATCTTCCTGGATCATTAAAAACTATGCTCAATAGCATCTTCTGGATCAATCTTTGTACATTTATAACAATAATTTTTTTTACTGTAAAATAAAATTTCTTTCATCAACAACAGGCATACTCTAAGATTTTAATTGCACACTGCCAAATGTCCTCTCGGAAATGTAAGCCAATTAGCACACATCCTACACCACTTAACGCTACACTGCCCCCTCCACTCCCACACCAAACCCAAGTATCACCTTGTAAAAACCTCACAGACAGGAAAAGGGCAGTTTTAGTTTACTCATTTGGCCATATCAAATTTTTTTTTTATAGTTTGAGCCATACACCGAAACAATCAGTTGTTTTGATGTATCCAACATTTGACTAGTTGTATTTTTTCCTTATTTAAATATTTAGTATTTGTGTACACATACCCATGGAAGCCAGAAGAGGGCATTCATTCTAGCCTCTGCATTAGAGTCACAGGCTGTTGTGACTGCCTGACGTGGGTGCTGGGAACCAAATTCATCCTCTGGAAGGACAGCAAATGCTCCGAACTGCGGAGATCCAAGCCCTTTCTCCTGTCCCACAGCTGCTTCTTGTTCTATGAGTTGTCTGCTTATGTTCTTTGTTCATGTTATTTGGAACATAAAGTTTATTTATTTATTTATTTTTGGATTTTCAAAACAGGGTTTCTCTGTAGTTTTTGGTGCCTGTCCTGGAACTAGCTCTTGTAGACCCGGCTGACCTCGAGCTCTCAGAGATCTGCCTGCTTCTGCCTCTGGAGTGCTGGGATTAAAAGCATGCGCCACCACTGCCCGGCCATAAAGTTTTATTTATGGCTTCTGTGTCTGTAACTTTTAACCATGTTCCTGATGGATAATCTTTGCATTTTTCAATATTTTTTTTCTTAACCTGAAATCCAATTTTGACAGAAATTAATACAACCTGGTTTCTTTGCTTGTCCCTGAATGGTGTTTCTTTGTTTATCCTTATATTCTTAACTGTTCTGAGTCATTTTGTTTCAGATGTGTTTGTCAGACAGCCCGTAGGTGGTTTTGGGTTCTGACCTATTATGACAATCTGACACACACACACCCCAGAAAACACTCCACACGGAGCCCTTCCACTTTGCTGTTGTTAAACACATGTTGTTACACAATTATACTCACTGCAAGGTCTGCTCTGTCTCTATCTTATTTTGCCTGTTTCTATATCTGTTACTGGTTCCTTCTTAAAAATTCATCTGTTCTGTGTGTGCATGCATGTGCATGCATGTGCACATGTGTATGTGTATGCCCACCCATGTCACAGTGTGCATGAAAGGGTCAGGGGATGCCTCGTGGGAGAGTCAGTTCTCTCCTACCATGTGGGTCCTGGGGCTTGAACTCAGGTCATCAGGCTTGGCAGCAAACCCCTTTATCAGCTGAGCCATCTTGCTGACCATAAATTTACATCATACATGCCTTACAGTTGCTAGATGGGAGGACCAGAAATCCTTTCTCTAAAAAGGCTGAACCCACGTTTTCAACGGCTGCACACACATTTCACAGACTGTTGGGGGAGAATCTGCCACGGCAGGACATACATGCTGCCGCAGTTTTGCCGACGGCAGTTCTCTGTAGGTACTGACCTTCTGAAGCCCACCATTCTCCTCCACCAGTGGCGGAAGCACACTGGGGCTGCTGGGTGGAGGGGCCTCCACATTGTAGTCTCGGAAGCAGCAGAAGAAGGAGCTGAGGATGCTACGGCCTCTCTGCTTCTTCAGGCTGATGCTGCGCTGGGAAGCTGAAAGAGAAACAGCGCTGTGGGTAACTGAGGCAACGCGTGGGGGTGAGGGCTGGAGTGTGCAGCTGCTTTCTCAGACCCTACTCCAGGGGCCCTGCAGCCCCACCCCACAGGCGGGACAAATCACTGGGACTTCAGCTCGGTGGGGCTGCTGGCTTCTTAGCGCCACAGTCCTCAGGGGCATGGTCACCTGTGTTCTCCAGCTTGAGGAGGCGAAGCATTCCTACCAGGCAACCAGATGCTTCAAAATCAGTGTCTTTTCAAAACCAGACCCGACCCTCCCTCAGAAGCATCTTCCCACTGGACAACAAGCAAGAGCCACTTAGAGACTTGGTGCCTGGACACTTCTGTGCGTTATGGAGATGGTCATCTTTATGGGTCAAACTAAAAGATGTGTGTGATGTACAGAGCACGGGCTTTGGAGAATCAGGGAAAGTTCTCAAGATCCAACACTGTGCCCTGGCCTGCCCTGGATGGGAGGCATCTGAAGGAGGGATGGGTCTTTCTATTTATCCAGGGCTCAGGACAAGTTGCCACAAGTCAGAAATAAGAGGTAAAATCTGGCACAGATGGAAAACACACCTCAGGGCAGAAGACTGACAACTTGGATGGGCAGGCGCTTTTGCCTGGGAATGTGGCTGGGGCAGGTCCTACCACATGCCATGGCTGGGTGGGTCTGCAGTGCTCTGAGCTGTAGTCTCAGGGAAGAGACCATGCTGAGGCTTAGTGATGTGGGAAGCGTGTTAAAAGTAGGACAGTTGTGAGAACACGCCTCTCCTCACGAGCCATCTGGCACTATTCTTCACTGTATGAACTTGGTGATTCGCTCAGCGCCCTTCCTCCCAAGTGATCACAACCCTAGGAATTAGTTCCCTGGTAACAGCAAAACCAAATGCATCCAGGGGATTCTGGGAAGGTGATCTCCAAGCAACTGCTCAGACGTGGGTGGTCTGCAGCTCCCATGCACGACCCTTAGGGGCCGAGGAAATGGTCCAGTGGTTAAGAGCATTGATACACAATAGTAAGGACCAGAGTTTGGATTCTAACACTCATGGAACAAGTTGGGCGTCCCGCACACACTTGTAACCCCAGCTCTGAGGGGAGAGACAAGAACATCCTCTTGGGGTTCACTGTCCTCCAGCTTCACTGAGAAAACTCAAGCCCCAGGTTCAGAGAGAGACCACGCCTTAAAGAAGTAAGCAGAGATTGATGGAGGAAACCTAATGCCCTCTTCTGCACACACACACACACACACACACACACACACACACACACACACACACACACACACACACGATGCATTATAAAATGATAAATCCTGGGGAAGCTGGGTGTTTTGTCTTCTTCATGAACCCTTCAGGGTACATCATGGAGCCCCAGTGGTTTCATTTCAGGATTCCAATGCTGAGTCAGGCCACTGGGCCAACAGGTGGTGGCTCCCAAACACATGTGAGCAGTGTTGGTAAATATATGACTACCATCAAGCTGACTGATGGCCAACTTTCTAAACCTCACCTCCTGAACTCCACACAACTCCCAAAGGTTATAGGGGTCACTGCTTCCATCCTTGCTGAGAGGGAGCAGCTAGCACTTGCTGGTGCCAGGAGTGGAACCCAAGTGGGCCTGTTTCCAACGTGTGATTTCCCAAGCGCCCCACTGAAGGCAAACCCATCCCAACAGCATACTGGTCTCCAGTTGATGGTACATTTCCTGCCAAGTCTATTGTTTGCTTGCGTCTCCGAGACAGTGAGCAGCCCAAGAGGGAACACCTTCCAAGGTTTGTCTTCTCCTTTGGCTCACACACCCATTCCTCACACTAATTAACAAACAACTATTTATCTAATCAATCATCAATCAATCAACCCGAGACTTGGAACCAGTAAGGCACTTATATTCCTACCACTGGATCCCCCGCTGTCTAGAGAGTCTGGAGAAGTTAGATTGGGCTGTAGGGAGGCTGGTGGAAGTGCACAGGTTTTCCTCGCCTTCCTCATGGAGTAGGGAGAAGACATAATTCCTTAGGACCAGTGAGCATATGACTGAGCGGCTGGAGCCTCTGGCCCGGACCTCTCTTCCATATGTGGGAGGGACGTCTCTGGATGTCTCATGGGCCTTCCCCCTTGACATGGCTAAAAGGGACTCACGGTCCCCTCCCCCAGTCTATGACATGGCTAAATGGGGCTCATGGTCTCCGCTCCCCCAGTCTCTGACACGGCTAAATGGGGCTCACGATCCCCACTCCCCCACTCTAATCATCACCCCTTTCACTAGGCCGTTCTGAATCCTAAGTATCTCTCACATCTGTCTTCAGTGGCTCCTCTGCTTCCCAGGCAGGTAGAGTCAAGACTTGATGTGCTACAAATCTTTGTCCCACAGTAACTTCCACAGGACCCACGCGACAACTAAGCCTACCAAATGATGAGGTGGGCTCTGGAGCCCGCACACATGGGTACTCGCGATGGCTCAACCAGAAACAGCACAGGGCCTGGGGAAGCCATCTCTTCGAGCCTCGGTTTCCATGTCCATAGAATAAGGACATTAGAAATGGCCGTACCTTGCAAGCTTGTCGTGAGAATTAAATGTTTTATTATAAGTACTGAGAATAGAGTCTAATAAGTATTCAGCAAATGCTAGCTCTTGGAACCATTAGCAGTCTTGTTAAAAAAAAAAAAATTAGGGCCTGGAGAAATGGCTCAGTGGTCAAAGGTGGGTAATCCCCTAGTAAAGAATTCAAGTTGGCTCCCAGTGCCCATGCTGGCAGCTCATAGCCACCTGTAGCGCCAGCTCCAGGGCCTCCAAGACCTTCTTCTGACCTCTGTGGGCGCTGCACACACATCTACACATAATTAAAAAGTCAATCTTTAATTTCTTTTTGGAGTTTCCTCAGCAATACACTTACTTCCTTTTTTCTTCCCTGTTTTTCTTATTTCTCTCATTATTAAACGATGCTATTTATTTATTTAGTCTCTGTGTGTGTGTGTGTGTGTGTGTGTGTGTGTGTGTGAGAGAGAGAGAGAGAGAGAGAGAGAGCACCCATGTGTGCACTGTGTGTAGAGTTTGGAGGACAACCTGTGGGTTGTTACTTTCTTTCTACCATGTGGTCCTGGTGCTTGAACTCAGGTCTCCAGGCTCTGCAGAAAGCACTGTTTCTTGCGGAGCTATCTCATCAGGTCTTATCAACATTTGCTTGGTAGAACAGAAATGATTCTGCTGGTAAATTCTGGATAAAGGCTGGATGTTGCGAAAGTAAATTTTTTTCTTTTCTACTGGCATTTGCCAACTGAGAGACGCATTTATTATAATAGGTCTCAGTTATATAAACTGTACTTTAAAAGCAAAACTAGACAAATCTCAGGAAATAATTCTACTCAATTGCTTTCAAAATTGGATGCAGAGATGGGCAAGGTAAAGAGAGGGGTTGCGTGTCCAGTGAGCTGTGCTGGCTGCAGTTCTCCGGAGAGAAGAGGCAGCGCCCCACTATCCCACTCCTCACTCCTCGCAGCTCACTTCCCTCCGGGACTATGTTTAGCTCTCTGCTGAGCACTGTTCCTTAGGCTGGCCCTGGAGTCCTAGCCCGAAGCTGCTCACTGGAAGGCATCACCAAGGAAGCCAGCAGATCTAGCGCATTCTCCCACTGGGGTTCCCTGCCATCTCCCCAGGGCTCAGGGTAACAGAGGCCGCGAGGGCCCACCCTCTGTCTCTTTCTTCACTGTGATGATGAGACCATGCTCAAGGCCATTTTCTCCACCTGGTGGCTAGGCTATGGGTAGCTCCTCTTTTTTTTTTTTTTTTTTTTGTGTGTGTGTGTGTGTGTGTGTGTGTGTGTGTGTGTGTGTTTCGAGACAGGGTTTCTCTGTAGCTTTGGAGCCATCCTGGAACTCGCTCTTGTAGACCAGGCTGGTCTCGAAGTCACAGAGATCCACCTGCCTCTGCCTCCCAAGTGCTGGGATTAAAGGCATGGGCCACCACCGCTGGGGGCATCTCCTCTAAAGGTGAATAAAGGGAGACACTTGGCAGACACAGATGAGCTCAACTTCTTCACTCCCCAGAGGACATTAGAGGGAAGTCACGGGAGAGGAGTGCTGGAGGTGGGTCTGGGTTTCATGATCCTTGTGTGTCTCCTGGAATGGGGAACACAGAGGAAAAAAGAAACAAGGCTGTTTTTCTGGGCACACCCTACCGCTTCTTTCTAGACCTCATCTCAACAA
This sequence comes from Ondatra zibethicus, assembly GCA_004026605.1. Lineage (NCBI taxonomy): Eukaryota > Metazoa > Chordata > Mammalia > Rodentia > Cricetidae > Ondatra > Ondatra zibethicus. The sequence continues at coordinate 64,121 of PVIU01002512.1, read as the reverse complement.
ATAAGACCCACTTCCTGATTGTGGATGTGGCCTTCGCTCTCCTGCCAGGGCTAGGAACTTCTGGAAGCAAAGACAGATAAGGCTTGGAGTGAACACTGTGGCAGCTGCCTTTTTCTCAGAGGAAATGAGTCCCAGATCCTACAGGATGGGAAGCTTCCAGACTATCTCCTGGTCTCTCTGTATAGAAACAAGAAGTGACTTCATAAAGTCATTAATGAATTAAAATCATTAAAGGGGAACACAGTATCCATCTGACAGGTTTCGCTTGCTGGAATTCCACTAAGCTTTATACTAAAAAGTCCTCCCTAGGGGGATGAGCTCCCTAGTGGCTCAGTGGTTAAGAGCACTGGCTGTTCTTCCAGAGGTTCTGAGTTCAATTCCCAGCACCCACATGGTGGCTCACAGCCATCTATAGTGGGAACTGATGCCCTCTCCTGGCATAAAGGTGTATGTGCAGATAGAGCACTCATATATACAACATAAATCTTTAAAAAATGTGTGTCCCTTTATTTCATGTCCTCCCACCTCACTAGCGTTCAGTCCACACAGCTGAACTCAGTCCAGCAGGTTCTTGCCTGGGACTTGTGCTGGGGCTGTCAGGGGTGCCCTTTCTCACTGAGTTTCCTAAGAAACTTGGAGCTGGTAGCCACCCTTGTGCAGGAAGCCAAAGTTGAAAGAGCTCCCGAGATAGAGTATTACCAAGACCAGGCCCTGTAGAATTTTTAGCTATGTAAAACCACAAATTCCCTTCTACCCTAAGCTAGTCTAAGCTAAGCTAGGTTTACAAGAGTTTCTTCAACAAAAATCAACTTTTCTTCTTCTTCTTCTTTCTTCTTCTTCTTTCTTCTTCTTCTTCTTCTTCTTCTTCTTCTTCTTCTTCTTCTTCTTCTTCTTCTTCTTCTTCTTTTTCTTCCTCTTCTTTGTCGTTGTTGTCATCGTCCTCCTCCTCCTCTTCCTCCTTCATTTTTTTTTTTAAATTTCAATACAGGGTTTCTCTGTGTAACAGTCCTGGCTGTCCTGAAACTTACTCTGTAGACCAGGCTGGTCTCATACAGATCCCCCTGCCTCTGCCTCCCAAGTGTTGGGATTAAAGGTGTGTGCCACCACCGCCCATTAGTTCACATCATTTTCAATGGCAACACTCAGTTCTGGGAATGGAAGCACTCACGCTAGGCAGTGGAGAGCAGTGGTCAAGTCTTAGGCACTAACTATCCTCACAGCCTGAGGAGCGTCAAGGCTAATGAGAAACATTGAATAAAAAAAAAATTCAAGATACAGAAAGCTAAGCTTTGATGTGGGCAGTACGGGGCACTGCAATCCAGCCCCATGGGCTATTTAAGCGCCTAGAGTGGAATTTCTTCCTTAGAAGCCAACTTATTTAAAAGTAGGTGCAGAGGCCAGTGAGATGGCTCAGCAGGGAAAAGAACTTGCTGTACAAGTTAGACAACCTGAGCTCAGTCCCTGGAAGCCACATAATAAAGCTAGATGCGGTGCGTATATCTATAATCCTAGCACGCCCACTGAGAGATGGTAGGCGGGGATGGAAGGACCTAGACCAGCGGTTCTCAACCTCCTAATGCTGTGACCCTTCAATACAGTTCCTCATGTTGTGGTACACTCCCCCCAACCATAACATTATTTTTGTGGCTACTTCATAACTGTTATGAACTGTATGTAAGTATCTGTGCTTTCTGGTGGTCTTTGGAGTTGAAGACCCACAGATTGAGAACCACTGGCTTAGAAGCGTGTGGGCCAGCTGGCTTGCAGAAGGCAGCATCATAGAGACCCTGCCTCAATGAGGCGGGAGGAGAAGCAACTCCTCCAATTTGTTCTCTGACTTATATGCGCTGCAAGGCACTCCCTGCCCCCCCCCCCGAACTTTTTAAAAGTGTTTGTGGACTGGGGAGGCGGTTAAGTTGGTAAAGTGGTTCTTCTGTAATCATGGGTACACGAGTTTGAGTCCCCAGCATGTGGGGGTGCATGCTCGTATCCCCGTGGCTGGGGACGCAGAAGTAGGAGACCCTTGGATCTAGCCAAACTGGTGAGCTCCAGGTTATGTAAGAGACTGAAAAAATACGGTGGAACATTGATTGGGGAGGACATCTGATGTCCACCTCTGACCCGCACACACTTGTGAACACATTAAACACACATACACGCATGTGCAGACAACAGATAAACAACAAAGCTCCCTCAAACAGAAAGCGCTCATCAGGTACTGAGGAGGAGGGCGTGGGAGGTGCTTGTCTTAGCCCTCTCGTTAGCTGCATGACTTCATCTACTTAAACGGCGATGCCGTGCAAAGAACGACAGCTCCCCGGAGCACCGTGCCTGCCATGGCACCGTGCCTGCGGCAAAAGCATGTACGTTCGTGTTCACGTAAGAGAAAAAAACAGTATCTTGAAACAGTAAGAACGGAGGCTGACTTGGGCTCTGTGCAGAGTCTCATTGTGCACAGTGAGGATTTAGCTTGTACCCAGACAACCGTCCTCACAGACACAGCCTGGCTTTAGGAGCAAACATGTAGGCAGACCCATTTTGGTTTTGGTGATGTGAATTCTAAACTTAGAAGATTAAGTGGCCCTTTCAAGTCTTACCTCTAGAGCAGAGAAGATGTCTATACATACAAACACCAGTATAAGAAAGGCAATGAGGAAAACCCATCTCTGTGTGTGAGGCTTAGCGTCCTTCTAGGAGATCATGTATGAAATGTGTTCAGAACATGCTGTCATCAAAGACACCAAGTGTCTAACGGAGGAAGTTCACCAAGACGGACCATGGGTTCGGTTCTCCAGTGGCCCAAGGAGAGTAGTCTAAAGATCACGTGACTAGAGTCTTGGCTGAGTTTATGGCAACGGGGGAGACTACAGTGGAGTGGGATCTACACAGGCAGAGGGCAATTTCTGGTCACCATCTTATGTTTCCTGATCTTCTGGCTTCCTTGCAGTTCCCAGAAATGTGGAAATGTCCCCAGACCAGCCACATGCCCCACAACCACTGACCTTTCGCTTTCTGCGGACTGGATCTGGTTTAGAGTTAGGGTGTGAGGACGTTTTAGGACCACCCACCCTGGCTTCAGGACCTAAACTTCTGGGGTCTACATTGACTCAGGCTTTGTGTGCTCGCCGTCCTGAGCACAGCTACCGCGTGGGCTATGATCCACCCTCCGCTCTGCTCTGGCTCACACTGCTTAGCTGTGATAGCTCTGCAGCGCCAAGGAATGGTTCGCGGGGCACGACCTCAGACCGACCGGTGAGGAGCAGATTCTGGGAGGGAAGGACTGACCGTACCGTTGTGAACCCACCAGGTCCCAGTGGAGAGCTCCAAACTCATGGTCACACAGATGACACTGGCTTGTCTCAGTGAGCCACAAAACCAAATGAATAGACATAAACACGAAAGAGATTTGTGGGGAGAAGGGGTGGGTGGGGGTGAAGAGGTCCAAGAACATATTTAATTAAAAATAAGGAGTTAAGAATAAAGAGCAGCAAGCTGGCTTTGCTACTCGATGTAAGTATCTCTAAAATCAAGGTTTGCTCTTAGCAGCAGCGAACACGAAGGGCTGCGTTTAGATCCCATGACACGAAGCTCGCCTCTCCCTGGCACAGGGATCACCCAAGACAGCACAGTCCAGAGGAAAACTCACATATCGCCAGCAAGGAACCTTCACATACCCTGATGGCAGAGAGGTTCCTAGGTCCGTCTGTGTATTTCTTTGTAAAGTCCAAATTTAGCAGAGCTACGAGGTGACCTTAACAAAGTTCCTGTGCCTTTCTACGGAACATGTCCCATAACCACCCTTCCTCAGGTGATGGCTCACAACCCTGGCCTGTCTTCACTAAAAATCTTGATAGGTGGGCTGAGAGATGGATCGACTGGTGACGGTGCTTACGGCTACACCTGACCTGAGTTTAATCCCCAGAAACTATATGAAGGAAGGAGACCGGACTCCTACAAGCTGCCCTCTGACCCTCACACTCCTGCTGTGGCACACCCACCACATATAAAGAATCCCATAGCTAGTTAGCCGGAAACCCCCTCCCCCAACACTGCTGGCTTCTCCCAGTAACCGGCCACCAAGGACCTCCACTCTGCTCCGCTATAAGCACCGCTTGTCCATGCTACATTCAAACTGCCCCAAGGTTCCAGGCTGAGGGCTCTTTCCCCTATTGTGGCAGTCCAGGAAGACAATCTCTCACTGTTTCAACCGCTCCCTGGATCCGGTTCCTCCAACATACCCATCCGACTGGTGTCGTGACAGAGCACCACCGACTGCCACACAGTAATCTGAGGGCTGGGGCTGGGGCGGGGGCGGGGGGGGGGCTGACATGGCTCAACGGGTGAGAGCACTAACTGTGCAAGCGTGAGTGTGAGAGTTTGTGTCCCCAGCTCCCATCTCAAAAGCGACCGTAACTCCAGCACTATGAAGGGTGGAGACAGAAGGCTTGCTGAGACCTGCTGGCTGCTAGCTCAGCTCTAGACTCAGACCCCATCTTAAGCAAATAGGGCAGATGGTGTCAGAGCAGGAACCCACCACTCTGAACCTACATACCCCCATCACACAGACAGGAGTGCTCTGTAGCAGATTCAGAACAATAAGCCCTGTGTATGGCATCCTTGAGGATGTCCATGTTGCTACAGAATGAAACACCAACCGTGCTACAGATGGGCTGCACTCTGTCCATGCGTCCATGCATCTGTGCTGCTACACCTACAGAATGAAACATCAACCGTGCTACAGATGGGCTGCACTCTGTCCATGCGTCCATGCATCTGTGTTGCTACGGCTACAGAATGAAACATCAACCGTGCTACAGATGGGCTGCATTCTGTCCATGCGTCCATTTGTCCATGCATCCATGTGTCCATGCTGCTGGCTTTAGAATGAAGTATCGGACGTGCCTTAGGTAAAGCTATTGCTTCACACACAGGAATGTTAGAGCTGAGCACATTAATTACAGTCTTAAAGAGACCATACTGCTGAATTCACAACTACATCATGCTAGAGAAAGCTAAATGCCCTCTTAAAAGGCGGGTGAGGGCGAGGCCCTTTCCGGAGGCCAACAGAGAAATGAATGTACTATTTCTTCCCTCCTAGAATGGGCTCCTATCTCTGGACCGCCTCCCAGGCCGTGGTCTGGAATGGGTGTCTAACAGGAAATTCTGGGCAGTGTGTGCATACATTACATTCCTTTATCCACCCTGAAAGAGCGGTCAACAAACACGACTTCCCCTCTGTTGGGATAAAAGGGGAGTGTTCAGAGTGGAGAGAGGCCGGGCTTCAGACCACACAGTTCAAAAGAGAACCCAAACATCTAGGGAAAAAAGATTTAGTCAAGAAAAGAGGTAGCTTTCAAGATATCCAATCAGTGTCTATTTTATTTTCATGAGAGAAACTTCCCCAGGGAATTCCATAGGACAGTCTGAAAGAGCCACCTCTGAGAACACGATGCCTGCAATGGCTCCCCAGTAGGAAGCTGACCGCTTCCTTCTGGGATGACAGCTGTTTCCCTGTCCCCTGTCTTACATTTGCTTAGTGTGTTTGTGCGAGGCCCTTTAGATATGTCATCTCTGCTCTTCACAGTGTGCAGCGCAATCAGAACCAGCCCATTCCCCCAGGAGAACACAGACACCCAGATTCTGAGCACTCTTCCTGCTCTCATTGGGTCTCATGCCCTGCATCTCAAAGCTCTGCCTTCACTTTAGAGTCAGCATAGGTGACTTACAAAGGGAGCCAGGTCTTGCTAGGAAGACCCAGTGGGTAGACATACCCAGAGCATAGCCTCTAGGGGTTGATGCCTAGGAGCCCCCACTTTCCCAGAACACCCTTCCTTGCCTCAGCACTTTTCTTGGTCCTGGTGACCAGGGACACTCAGTGAGCTCCTAAGCAGCAGGGCTGGTTAAACAAGCTGGGTTGTGTGAGGCTGGCATCCGAGCTCTGAGCCATCACCATGCACAGTGTATTTTTACACCGGGAGCTGTAACAACTAACAGCGCAAGGGATTTAAGCAGCTGATGCACTGAAGAGGAAACAGGTTAAAATTTAACAGTCGTCAAATAAAGGGTGTTTTAAAAAACAAGCCCTTCTTTTGTGCTTATTAACCGAACAAAAATGAGCCACCCAGCAAATGGAGGTGAGCGCAGGGGCGCAGACCCAGCCACTCACACGGTGCCCACTCTCTAACTGGCAACAACCTGTTTGAAAAGCAGAAGAGGAACACGTCACACGCCAGGAGGTGTTTGTGATAATTAGTTTAACTGTCAACTTGACACAAGTTGGGTGGGAAGAGTCTCACTGAAGGACTGTCTAGGCCAGCTGGGCCTATGGGCGTGTCTGGGCGGTCATGGGGGGATAGCATGCCTGGGGTGGGTGCCTTGATTGTCTTAATTGATGCGAGAAGACCCAGCCTGAAAGTGGGTGAATGGTCCTCTGGGTTGGGTCCTGGAGCAACAAGCATGCAAACATCCATTCTCTCTTCGCCCTGACTGTGGATGGGACCAGTTGTTCTAACTTCCTGTGCGCTGACCTCTCTTCTACGCAAGACTGGGACCTGAAACAAGTTCGTTCTTCCAAACGTTGCTTTCTGCCAGGGTGTTTTACCACAGCAGCAGACATGAGGCTTGAACAGTAAAAGGGCAAGCCATGTGGGGGTCCGGCAGAGTAGCTGCTGCTGCAGTCCTTGGTCTAGCAACAGACGGCAACCACTGAAGTCTGTGCGTCAGGGAGGAGTGGACCTTCGCCATGGTGTGTGTGTGTGTGTTTGTGTGTGTGTGTGTGCGTGCGCACACATGCGTGAGTACCGAAGACCATCTCAGATCTGTTCCAGCCCTGTCTATATCAGCAATATGGGCTGGGTAAGCCCTGCAAGTGTGAACAACAGGGCTATGGGGGCCTTAGCAATCTTGTTCACATCCCTGTGGTGCACCAGCACAGGCCTGCCCGAGGAGACGGTCAGTGAATTACCCTCAATGCTGGGCTAAAACACCATGGCCAAGACAACTAAAGGAAGAGTTATTTTGGCTTTGGTTCTGGAGGGTAAGAGTCCATGATGGTGGAGCACAGACAGCAGCTGGTCCAGGAAGCTGATGGTTCTGACCTTCCAACCATAAACACCAAACAAAGAGACATCAAGTGTCATGCGGCTTCTAGCTGTGAACCCTGCCCAGTTGCCTGGTGATGATATTCTTCCAGCATCTTCCAGGAAATCGACACCTTCTAAACCTCCCCAAACAGTGCCACCAACTGGGGACCAATAGCTCAAACACCCGAGACTATGGGGGAGACATTCGCAGATGTTAATGAATAAATGATTGAACCAAAGCACAGAACGGCAGAGCACCCAGGACACTGAGAAGGCAGAGCTCCTGCAGTCTGTCAGGAAGGGCAGGGGCAAACAGTGCCCCTTTGTGAGAGTCCTTCTAAGCACTCCTCATCCATGTCACTCACATCTGATCAGTTCCCACTCCTGGGCACACAGCTCACAGTTCCCTGCCACATTTTTCTTTTTGGGATGTGCATTTGTGGCGTGCGCATGCATGTGTGTGGCATGTGTATGTGTGTGGTTTGTATGTGTGCGTGTTGTGCATGGATGTGGAGGCTGGGTGCTCTTCTTTGTCTCTCTCCACCTTACTCACTGAGGCAGATTCTCTCACTGATACTGGAGCTCACCTTGCATCTACCCTGGGGATTCTGTCTTCACCTCTTGAGCACTAAGAACCACCATGCCCATATGGCTTTGCCCCTGGGCTCTGTCCATGCGTCTCTGCCCACATGGCTCTGCACGCATGGCTTTGCCCATGGGCTCTGTCCACGCATCTCTGTCCACATGTCTCTGTCCACACATCTCTGCCCACCCGTCTCTGTCCACATATCTCTGCCCACATGGCTCTGCATGCATGGCTTTGCCTGGGTTCTGAGGGTCCAGGGAGATCCTCATGATTGCACGACAAGCACGGTCCATCGAGCTACCTCCCTTCCCACTATTTTTAGCAAAGATGGCAATTCCTGCTTCCTATAAAATAATTAATACAAGCTCATGTAAAAAGCACCATTATGTCAAGTGCTCTCTGGCTCATGGGACTGGAGGGCATATTAGGCTTTTCTTGATACTGAGCTACCATTTCTAAATGACCACAATTTATATCATACTTATTACGGGAAAATGTAGTAAATATTACTTAAAATGTTAGTTTCTAGTTCATAAAATGGATCCTTTTACAGCCTCATTTTGATGGGTCACCTGCTGTATCCTAAAGATGTTAAGGAATTTTCCCGAGAAGATGACAAAGGTGGAAAAAGCAGTTTTCTCAAAGCCCAGAGATCGATGCTCACAACCTGGTCCTATATTGCCTGCCAGTGATGTGGAGCTGCCTCAAACGAGAAACGCACAATACATACATCGCATGCGGCACACTACCACAAACTTCCAAATTATGTCATGACATTTGTTAGTGTGTATGTTTTAATGTTGGGGTCAGAGGACAACTTCTGGGAGTCAGTTTCCCCTTCTACCATGTGGGTTGCCTGGGTCGGACTCAAGTTGGTAGGCATGACAGCAAGTGCCTTTACCCACTGAACCATATCTCCAGCCCACTCGCTTACACTTCTAAATAAAATGTACATACATGCTCATGTTCTATATACCGAGAGCATCTCTGGAAGGTTTTATAAAGAACCAAATGTCCCCTGGAAGAAAAATCAGGAGAATGAAGAACAATGAAAAGGAGAGAGGGGGAAGGATTTTTCATTGTTCTCAGTATTGTAGAATTTTGTATCATGTATTAAAGTAACAATTGTGAGTTCTATGTCTGAACGTGACAAGAACATGGAAACAGTGCTGTGAAGGCCACACAGCACACGCAGCCTTTCTGTGCACATTAACGCAGCACACGCAGCCTTTCTGTGCACATTAACGCAGCACACGCAGCCTTCCTGTGCACATTAACGCAGCACACGCAGCCTTCCTGTGCACATTAACGCAGCACACGCAGCCTTTCTGTGCACATTGACGTAGCACACGCAGCCTTTCTGTGCGCATTAATGTAGCACACGCAGCCTTTCTGTGCACATTATCCCTCTAAAATATTATGGGCTGGAGAGGAGGCTGAGTGGGCAAAAGCATCTATCTGCCTCATGAGCCCGACGATCTGAGTTTGATTCCCAGGGTCCACAACAGAAGGAGAGAATGGACTACAACTTTGTCCCTGATGCCAACGGGACAAGCAGGATGTGCACCTCAACCCGCAACAGGAGCCTGATGGCGGTGTGGAGAGCGCAAAGCCTCTGCTGTCTGAACTGCGCCAAGCACAACTTGCTGTGCGCTAATTTGGTGGTCAGTCGAGCTCTGCAGCCTCCTGCAGGCTCGGGGCCATTTCTAGCTCTTTTGAGAATCACGGGGGGACAAACCCGACACTTCGGTGCAGCCCGTTTCTACTCATTTTCCCTTCGTCCTAGTGGGGATGACATAGCGCTGTATCACGGGCTCCTCTGTCACGCTGACTGTGCCATGCGTTGCAAACAGCATCTGTTGTAGGCCATAGAGAATCTGGCGAGAGTAGCTATAAACAGGCAGAACCTTTAGGTTTCCAAAGAGTCAACTCTAACAATGTCCTTACTTCATGCCTGCCCCTTGTTCTAAGGCACTGGGGATCAAACGCACGTGTGAGCATTTTCCCCTTCCCTACCCCTAACTCTAACAATCTTTTAAAGACATCCTTTTCTAGCTCAATTTGATACACTATTTATGGTTTTCTGCTAGTATTTTTTAAAGTAAACATTTCTTTGTTTGGGGTCTCCTCTGGTTTTCAGGATATACCAATGAGCCTTTTTCCCCCCAAAAGACACCCAATATCCTACTATCTATTCGACAATCCATCCTTGTGTACTTCTTCAGCCTGTTGCTCTGCTCTGTATTCTAATCCAGTTCCCTATGTGCGCCAGGAAAATGCAGTCTTGAGTACAGATTTACTATTTTATATTTAATGACGGTAGACCCCCCCCTTTATTTGAAAATGTCTTGGGCTGGTCTAACCTTTCATACTTCTAGACAAATGTCAGAGTTACTTACCAAATTGTAAAAACAAATCCCACTGGGAATTACTTGCCTTAGATTCATAAGATACATATCCACCAGTTCTAGCTAATTCTATCTGAAGTTATTAATGAAGGGGTAGAGTGAAAAGGATTTTTAAAATCCTCTTTGTTGTATATGCCTGAAAACTATGCCAAGGTTGAGTGGTATCGTCTGCCAGCCAAAAATAGATTCATAATACTGAATGGTGGTTTCTGTAATCTCCATGGTAACCATAGAAACAATACTTATAGAAGAGAAACTAAAGAAACAGAAAGGAGTCGAATCATGTCACCACACAAAAACAACAATGAGACACAGACAGAAAGAAAGAGGAACAAATGAACTCATGCAAGGTAGAAAACAGGAAAATGATAATTTTCTATTGATAATTACTTTAAGCCTAGATAGATTAAACTCCAATCACAACACATAAAGCGGCTGAACTCAGAAAGAAATATCAAGATCCAATCGCACGAGACTCACTCAGAGTCCCTGGAAGGGTATACACAAGCTAGGAGCAAAAGGAGGGGAGATGGTCCATGCAAACAGGGTCAAACCAGAGTGGAGCTGACAACACAGACTTAAGTCAAGAGCTGTCCCAGGAGAGAGATGGCATCATATGATGAAGGGGGCTGGGGAGAGGGCTCGGTGAGTAAGAATGCTCGTTGTGCAAGCATAAGACCTGAGTTGGAATTCCCAGCACCTATTTAAGAAGCTGGGCATGGTTTGCCTACCTAGATAGTACTCCAGCACTCAGGGGTTAGAGATGGGTGGAACCTGAGGCTTATTGGTCAGCTATCCTAGACCAGATGGTCAGTGAGAGATCTTGTTACAAGGCAATTATATGTGTGCATACACATATATGTATCATATATGTATACACACACACAGAGCACACAGAAGACATCCAATGTCTTCCTATGATCTCTGCATGCATTTGTATGGGCATGCACACCTGTATATTCACATGCACGGCCCACTACACACACATTCTATAAATTCAGTAGGAAGATACATCAGGGAGGGGGAGACCAGCCAAGGCTGACAAAACTGAAGAGCAGATAGTATAACAATGATATTTCACAATCCCGTTCTGAATAATAGAACAAGACTAAACAGTGAAAGCAAATGGATCTAGGAGCCGCAGACAGAACATTCCAGACACCACAGGACACACATTCTTCTCAAGCACACGTGGAGCGTTCTTTGGGACAGATCATGTGTTGTCACAGAATAAGTCTCCTCTGACCACAGTGGAATGAAACTAAGACTCTACAGCAGGAGAAACACTGGAAGCCCACAGCACATGGAAACAAAGCAACACACCCTTCAACACCCAGTGGGCCAAAGAAGCAATCAATAGAAACAAAACCACAACACCCCCAAGACAAAGGCAGCAAAGGTGGTACCGAGAGAAGCTGACAGTTGTAAATGTCTACATGAAAATGGGAGAAAGTCGGATGGCCTGGAGAGATGACTCAGTAGCTAAGAGCACTGGCTGCTCTCCCAGAGGACCCAGGTCCGATTCCCAACACCCACATGGCAGCTCACAGCTCACAACTGCCTGTTACTCCAGTCCCACGGGATCTGAAGCCCTCTTCTGGCCTGTGCAGGCACCAGGCACACACAGGGCACACAGAGAGACAAGCAGGCAAAACACCAAGCCACACAAAATAAATTTTACAAATGAAAGATTTTAAACTAACAACCTATCTTTACATGTCAAAGAACTAGAAAAAAGTACAACAAAGCCCAAATTTAGCAGAAGGAAGGCAAAAATAAGCACTTAGAGGTTGGGGGAGTGTCTCTCAAAACCAACAGCAGGGTGTGCGTGGCTACAGCGGGGAGATTAGGGAGGCAGTGGACAGAGAGGAGGACAAGCTAGTTAGGTCCTGTAGGCGACAGGAGCAGCTTTTCCCTTCGGGTGTCCCAGGAAGTAAAATGGCTGAACTGCTCACAGGTCCCAGAGCCACCACTGGTGAGGAGCGCCCTGCAGGAAAGGCATTTCATATCAACACGCGTTTCCCACCCTCCACCTCCGCGTCCAGCCCCCACGGGCTCCCTTCTGTGTTGCCTCCTACTCTCAACTGTGTGTGTAGTGTGTGCTTGTGTGCATGCATGCGCATGTGTGTGCTTGCCTGTGTGCGCGCACATGTGTTTGCCTGTACATGCATATGAGTGTCTGGGTGTGTTTTTGCCTGTGTATGCATGTGTGTGTGTATGCTTGCCCGTGTGCATGGTGTGTGTGTATGCATGTGTTTGCATGTGTGTGCATGCTTGCCTGTGTGCATGCGTATGTATGCATGTGTGTTTGCACACTTGCCTGTGCATGCATGTGGCAGTCAGAGTTTGGTATCTGTCTTCCTTTCTCATCCATTCATCTTTTTTTTTTTTTTTTCTTGAGACAGGGTCTTTCACAGAGCCAGGAAGCTCACTGATTCAGCTAGTCTGCAAGTCTCGGAAATCTACTCATCTCCCCTGAACTCTGGAGTTACAGGCACTGCCACGTGCTGCCATGTCCCACTTTTACATGAACTCAGGCCATGTAGTCCACACAGGCAGGTCCACGGCAAGCATTTCACTCTTTACAGAGCCCAAGTCCCCAGTCTTCCCTCCCTCCCATTGGCTGCCAGCACTTTCTCTGCTCCTAGAACTGGGGATACAGTTTGGATAACTTAGTGCAAAGATTCAAAAACGGAGAGGCTTTCAGGGTTGTGGCAGGAGAGTATAAAAGCAAGGAACTCCCTGAGGGCCCAAGTCACAGCCTGCAAAGCCAGCCTAGTGAGGGAAGGGAGTGAAGGGCAGGGTGAGGCCCTGGGAGTGAGTGAATGCCTGCTGTGGGAGGCGGAGCAGCTGTTTCTGCTAGCTACTTTCTACAAAAGGGCTGTAGGATTTAGGCACCCGGAAAAGATTAAGGCTAGGAGCCTGCAGGGAGGGCCAGCCTGCCTTTCCCTGGGTCAAGGACAATTTATGGATGGGGGGGGGGACAGAAATGTCTTCTGGGACTTCCTTTGTGCTAGGGATGGAGGGAAAAGATAGTGACAAGATGTCACAGAGAATACTTAGTCAGCCAAGGCATCCCCCCCCCCCCCGCACCCCCCGGGCTCAGCGGCCTGACCAGGAAGTGGAGTGTAGCAGCAGAGTCTGGAGCCTGGAGCCATGGAAGGGGGTGGATAAGAAGGGACACTTATATGGGAGAAATGGAAAGTTACGATGTGTTCCTGAGGTAATGAGAACTCTAACTTGTCTACTGACAAGCACCACCAGGGGAAAGACAGTGGGAAGGTGCTCCCCTGAGGGACAGGGACAGGAGGAAGCTGTCCTTAGAAGGCAGGTCTGGCAGGGTACACAGCGAAGGGCAGAAGAGGAAGCTTGATTCCTGCATGGGCTGGTGAGGGCAGGCAGTGGGAGCCTACCAAAGTAGCTGGTTAGAGCCTTCCTACCACCAGTCCAGTGTCTGCACACGGGGGCAGACATGAGGGGACGTTAAAATGCACGTTTTTCCAAGGCAGCAACAGTAAGGAAGAGAACAGAATATCTCCCAGGCAAACTTTTCAAGCAGGATGCCCCAAGCCACGTGCATCCCACAGACTCCCTAATTTTAGAAAGCAGGCTGGAATTTGTCTGACCAAAATAAACCTGGCCCCAAATATTTACTTTTGTCATTATTTTTGAGTTGCGCAGATAAGAAGATAAACACAAGCCCGGGACGCTGTAGATGCTGCCTGCTGGGGGTCATTCCTTAGGATGCCCTCTTTCTTGGACATCCTCCCCGCCAAGGCTGGCAACGACAGAAGGAGGCGGAGGTAGAGTTGGCACATATCCAGTCTCTCGATGGCCAACCGCTTTTGGACCTCACAGCCCTCTCAATTTCCTTCTTTACATGGGTAAACAGCTCAAATCATGGGGCAGTGACCAAAACAGACAGAGGAGTACATGGCGAGCCAAGAAAAATGTATTTTTATCATACAAACAGCACACGCGGTACCTGTCGTTTCTGTAGGCCAAATTATGAAATACCCTTATTTTGAATTTTTATCTAATTCTTACCTCAATAATTTAAAACAAACAGCAACAGCAAACCCCATAAACCACCAACCAAATAAACCCAAAACAAAACAGACAGTTTGAATAGCTAAAGAAACTCTGGAGGGCAGGGAGGGGGCTTGGTGGGAGGGGTGCCTGTCACACCAGCCTGAGGGGCTCAGACCCCAGCTTACACGCCAGAGCACTCCTCACCCCAGCACTGGAGAGCAGAGGCAGGAGGAGGCTTCTGGGGGCTCTGTGGTCACTCATACACACCACACACACACTAAGATGAGGAGAGACCTGCAGCTGACATTCCTCTCTGGCCTTCCTGGGAGGGTGTGACAGCACACACAGCTTAAGGTCTCCACCCCCGGGCACAGTCAGTGTCCTTTCTCTAAGTTTTTGTTTTGTTTTGTTTTTGTTTTTCAAGACAGAGTTTCTGTGTAACTTTGGTGCCTATCTGTAGTAAGAGGCGCTAGCTTAGCCCCCGAAATAATCATACAGGAATTGTATTAATTAAATTATCGCCTGGCCCATTATATTTAACCTCTTCTCGGCCAACTCTCACTCTTGTTCTAACCCATTTCTATTAATCTGTGTTCACCACAAGTCGTGGTTTACCGGGAAAGCGTCTAACCAGCGTCAGTCTCAGGCAGGAGAACCACGGCGTCTGCCACACTACCTTCTTCCCAGCATTCTGTTTTTTCTACTCCACCTATCTGATTTCTGCCCTATCAAAAGGCCAAGGCAGTTTTTTTATTCACCAATGAAAGCAACACAAATACAGAAGAACCTCCTACACCATTTCACCTTTTTCTGTTTAAACAAAAAGGAAAGGCTTTCATTTTAACATAGTAAAATTACATATAACAAAACAGTTATCAAGCAAGAACTACAGTTACCATATTTATATCTACTTTATCTTTTATCATAACAAAGGAAAATTATAACTATAACTATCCATTCTTCAACTCCATCAAAGACTCCAGAAGGATATAATATTACCCAAGTAAACGAGAAGTAAGCAACTTCCAAAACTCTAGAAGTGACAGAGACATCTCGCTTCCTGGACAGTCACCCAAAGTTCCTCTGTACCGTTGGGGCATCCATCTTCAGCCTACAGGCCCATAGTATCCAGCAGACTTTTCCATGAAGCAGGAAATTTCAAAGACAGCTCAGTCACTTTCTTCTGTATCCTGCAGAATGTCTCGCAGACTCTTTCATGAATCAGGAACCCCGAAGGATCATCTCACCTTTAGGCAAGTTCAGCAGTCCTCTCTCTGTGGGTTCTTTGTGTCCAGTTTATGCAACAGTCCAGGCAAGAGCAGTTTCTTGCCTAAATGGCTAACAAACTCCATAAGGAGACTCTTCAATGCCCATCTTCCTCTTGAAGTAGATTGGTGCTGCCAGGAGCAGACGTGTCTCTTTGTCATGAAAAGTCCTAAGTTATTAAAAAATGCCATATTCTGTCATCTTTGAAAGATATAAAGAATGCCTATCTAACTGAAATATATCTCTATATATCTAGAAAATCTAACATGACTACAAACTTGACTATTATAGATGACTATCTATTAACCTATATTTCCTAATTATACATTACATTTTTAAATGAACTACACAATCACAATACCTTAATCAAGAGCAGAAATATACATATAACAAAATTGACCTTAAATTTTTATCAGTAAAGCAAAATTTATACCAATGTAAATTATTCATATCTATATCACCCATCCTGAAACTAGCTCTTGTAGAATAGGCTGGCCTTAAACTCACAGAGATCTGCCTGCCTCTGCCTCCTGAGTGCTGGGATTAAAGGGGTGCACCACCACTGCCCGGCTTCTCCAAGTTTTGAAACATGGAAAACTCTCTGCTTTTTAGTTTTAAGGAGAAAAGTGGAATAGGAGAATTTCTATTTTTAAGATGTGTTTACATTGTTTATTGCACATGCGTGTGCACGACTGTGTGCTGTATTTGTGTATGCAGGCGCACGCCACAGCATAAGAGGTCAGAGGACAACCTATGAGAGCCATGGGAACAGTTTTTCTCCTTCAGTCATGTGGGTCCTGGGGGTGGAACTCAGGTTGAGGCTTGACCAGAGTGCCTTGACTTGCTCAGGCATCTCCCTGACCCTGGAACAGGGGAGTTGCTGCTTGTAACCTTTGCTTCAGACCGGCGTAGCAGATGTCATCAATAGGTAGCTTGTGTTTTCCCTTCCCAGCACCAGTTTTCTGGTGGCCTGCCTGGGCGATTCAGTGCTGTTGGACACAGCATGGGCTTACAACCATAGTGTTTTGTTTTTAAAAAGAAAATAGATCAACAGGCAGCAAGGCATAACGGTTTAGCAGGTCACACGGAATGTGCATGTCAGAATGTCACCTTTGAGGGCTTTCAGTTTTTAATTATCCAGTTCAAATTTCTATGAGTATGACCCCCCCCCCGCCAAGGGTTTCTCTGGGTAGCTCTGGCTGTCCTGGAACTAGGCTGGCCTAGAACTCAAATCTGCCTGCCTCTGCCTAGGCATGTACCAGCACCTCCTGGCTATGAGTAGGACTTGTAAAGAAATAATTTACAGAACTTATAAAGGTATTTGTTCTTTAACATGAATTTTCTAAGACATAGTAATTTCATAAATGGGAAAAAAATTAACAAACGACTCCGAGAAACCTCTCTAGATGAAATCACATAAAGCTCATCTTTCAAAATAGCTTCCACACATTGGGGACTGAGCAGGGAATGAGAAATAACACGTGGTTCTTCCTACACAGCGCTCCACTCTGCCGAGAGCAGGTATTTTAAGATACACTTGAACCGGTTGGGACGGCAGCTCTCTGGAAGTCTTCAAGCCATTTTCAGGGGCTCCCAAAAGAACTCAAGGCTCTTCTAGCCGACTGCTTACAGGTCACTCCCAAGAACAAGCACATCCTGTATTTTTGCCTGCGCCCCCCCTCCCCCGCAGTCGACCATTAGAGCCTGGTTGTTTCCAGCGCTCAGCAGGCTCCCACTACAACCCTGGTTCCTGCACCCCTGAACCTTGCAGCAGCCTGATGACAAGTCTCCCCTCCCCAACTCTTGCAGAGTGATTTTTCTGAAATCTGGCTGTGGCTGGCTGCCTTCCTATTCACAGCTCCTCGGGTAGCTTTCCATGGCTCTGAGCTGTTGTAATGTTGTACAAGATGAGGCAACCGAGGTTTGGAAGGATGCTTGGTGAGCTCAGCCTTCAGCATCCTCATGATGGCTGCCAGGTCTGCAGGCTGAGCAAGGGACCAGAAGGAAGTCCCCAGAGAGAACAGAGCACCAAGCCAGACAGGGGCAGGCCTCTGCTGTGAGTGGGCCACGCGCACACACCTCGTCTGGAACCTGGAATACCATCTTCCACCAACGGCATGTGATAATGAGGGACAGGTGCTCCCGGAGGACCCTAAGGCTGATGAGCTCCTAGCTCAACAAAGCCGCATGCAAGGAGTGGTCATCTATTTCAAGGCTCATCTGGCACCTGTTATGAGGAGGCTTGCTGGTTCCTTTAATGAAGTAACATCCTCCTTCTACCATGACGGGAGAAGCAGTCCCACAAGACTGAGCAGCCAGAGCTCTGAACCATTTACCCTCCCTTAGGGAATCTCACAGCCGCTGCTGTTGCAGCTTCCTGAGGCCCAGGAAACTGCTTCCCAGACCAGTGGGGTTCTACAGAGAGACCAATACCACCTTCGCATCCTGCACCACGGGACTTCATTGGGAGTACAGCATTTGGGACTGAAATCCAGACAGTAGCTTCCAGGGGATATCAGATACAGTGGTTTTAGCTAGCTCCTCCCTCAAACTGAGGTCCTCACCCCCATGACCTGGTATAAAGTTTTCAGAGACCCATGACCCTGCAGAAGCTGGGCTACCACTGTAGGGCCAAGGAGGAAACCACAAGTTGTATATCTTGTTCCAGGATGTGGGAAAGTGTTAAGGACCACTTTCCTGTAGGCCAGCTATTCTGGGACCAAAAGGGTAAGACGTCAAGACTTCAAATAAGGCAGTGGTGCCACGGAATAGAGGAGGGCGGTAGGAAGGTCTTGATGGTGGTTCAGGGGGGAGAGTGAGACCAGAAGGGGCGGAGCTATTAGCTGGCTCTAACAGGAGTGCTCGCCAGACCAGATCATTTGCCCTAGTCCATAGTCGGTGGAATGCAGCACATTAGCTCCCCAAGTCAGAAAAGCTCTACAGTGACGGGGTGGAGGGGTAGGAGCTGAAGGGTGACTGGGTGAAGGGGCAGGGGTGAAGGGAAGACGATGGGGCAAATGGGGTGAAGAGGTCATATGGATACACGGTCTGAAACCCAGTGCTTTTCTTCAGTAATGAAAGGTCTTCACCCTCCTCCTCTGCTTTTTGAGACAGAGTTTCAGTGTGTGTAGATCACTCTGGCCTGGGCTCACAGCCACTAAACCTGGAATTCTTTCCTCCGTCTTCCCTCCCTCATCTCTGTTTCTTCTTCTCCCTCTGTCTTCTCTCTCTCTACCTCCCTTCCTCTCAAGACACGCTGGCTTCAGACTCATGGTCCTCCTGCCTCAGTTTACTGTCTCTGTGCGTACCACCATGCCCAGCTCGAAATCCCACCCTTGAAGAGCATGCTTCCGAAGAGAAAAGTCTTTGGTGTCTGACTGCTCACCACAGTCCCTGGTGGGAGAGGGTAAGGGAGCCCCATGTCTTCTGCAGGGCCCCTGAAGAATACAGTCAGCACCCATCAGGCAGGTGCTCTGGAGCCTGGGGAAATGAAGTCGAAACAGGAAGCAACCCAACTTGTCAATGAGCTGGAGATGGGGTGTCCATCCTAAGGAGCCAGAGCAGGCATGCATAGCCCTGTTTCTACTGTGGAGAGCTGTCCCCCTAGTACTCAGCCTCCTGAGACCCAGCATAGGCCAGGAATGGCCGAATGACTGAATGGAAGGGCAGGCTGGTAACCAATGGCAACATGCCAGGCCCGCATAGCCCTGAGACTGGGTACTAGTCATAGCCCCAAGACTCAATCAGACATCACGGATCCCTGGCTTTCTATGTTAACACTGTTAGGCTACAGTTCCTGGGAAACTTAGGAATGTGACAGTCATTTGATTGGAGATAACTGGATGGTGGGACTCTCCTAAACCACACAAGCACCCCTGAACACTAAACACAACTCACACAGGTTCTGCGAGGAAGTGAACGTCAAAAGAGGAAGTAAGAGAATGGAGTGACAGCAGGAAGGCCAGAAGCCAGACTGCTGGTAGCCTCCAGAAGCTAGGGGAGGTATGGATGCTGACTCTCCCTGGAGGCCCCAGGGGGAACCAGTCTGTAACACCTCATCCTTAACCTAGTGGGAGTATTTGAATTTTGACCTCCAAAACTAAAGGAGAATAAATCTGTGTTGCCTTAAGCACAGAGTTTGTCATTTGTATTTCTCCTCTCCTCTCTTCTCCCTCTCTTCTCTCTTTCAAGTAGCCAGAGGAAACATAAGCCCCCATCAAGGCAAAGAGGTGTCTGTGCCATCATAACTCCCATCTTCAAATTAGCTTTCTCTCTGGGCCCTGATTGCTCTGATCGGTTCCTCTGTGGCTCTTGGGCACTGGCTCACAGAAACCAGCTAGACCTCCACCCTGGTCTCCCACAGGGCCCCACAAAGCACAGCTCTTCCACCAAGAGAGCCCCACGAACACACTCCACTCTCCCGAGGCGGGGCACCCTAGGCCTCTTTCCATCCCTTCTCCCTCAGCTGCAGGCTCCCACCGGATGACCGATTCTTTAGCTCTCCACAGCCTCCCAATCCTTCCGCTTCTTCAGGACCTGGCTCTAGATCAGAAAACACACAGTGTCCTTAAATGATCCCTCCTGCAAGTGGCCTCCAACACTTGCCACACTGGTTTCCTAGTCTAGCTTCTACTTCACACACCACTTTTAAAATAAAGATGGGGTGAGAATGTATTCAGAGGCTCTGTCCCGTCATGTGCTATCAACTCAAGGCAAAGTTCCAATACTGTTTTCCCAGAGAGGGAGAGTATTCTGCAGACGCTGGAAGACACAGGTCCCCTAAGTACTTCCAAGGATGACATGCCTGCTATGCAGAAGAACAGATTTCAAACGTTGAAAACATCACCAGGTAACCTTTTAAAAACAGTAACCTCCAAGAACACTTGTGTCAAACGCTAAACCCTGAGAGGAGCTGCTGTGTGTGCTGTCCAGGAAGGGCAGCGGTGCCTGATCCATTCAAGCCACGAGGGATTTGCAGAGCTAATGTGAAGATCATCGCCAGGACGCTGAATCTATTACTGATAATACATTTCACCATTTGAATGATGAATAATCCCACAGCCACAAATTCTACTACAGTTCGAGGCCCCACTCTGTCCACAGGGACACATGTCAGTAGTATATGCTGAACAGGCAGAGGCAGGAGGATCACAATTACAGGTCCCCCCATTCCCACAGATCTTAGCGTGCTCAGCTCTCAACTCTCGCCAGTGAACAGGACCTGATTCCTCTGTAGGATTTCAAATTTAAAAAAAGTATAAAATCCTTCCACAAGTAAAGAATATGACTCCTATGAGTCACTGAAGTCAATCAAAGTCTTGATATTAAATCAAGAGAAGGAGACGGGCGCCATTGGAAAGACTGATGGATAGGAATATGGAAAGTGAGTGGAAGGAGACGGAGTGTCTCAGACACACCTATCCAGATGGCAACCTGTGACAGATAACCTCCGGAGGTGAGAGGTTCCAAGAGATTCATTAAATTCGGGAAACCCTGGGGGAATAGCTCGCACAAAGCCACAAGGATCCCAGCTTACCTGAACTGGACAATAATGGGTTCTTTCAAAACGGGCAAAGGCCTTAGCTCAGATAGACATGCTATAGGGTTGGTCTTAAGTTTAGTCAGTGTTCTATTTTACTTATTTATTTATTTATTTTTGGTTTTTCTTGACAGGTTTCTTTGTAGCTTTGGAGCCTGTCCTGAAACTTGCTATGTAGACCAGGCTGGCCTTGAATTCACAGAGACCCACCTGTCTGCTTCCAAGTGCTGGGATTAAAGGCGTGCACCACTACTGACCAGCAATCAGTGTTCTATGGCTATGAAGAGACACCATGACCACGGCAGCTCTTATAAAAAGAAAACATTTAATTGGGGCTGGCTTACAGTTTCAGAGGTTTAGTTCATGATCATGGGGGCAGCATGGTGGCATGCAGGCAAACATGGTAGCTGACAGTTCTCTGTTCAGATACAAAGGCAGCAGGGAAGAGAGTGCCACTGGGCCTGGCTTGGGCTCTTGAAAGCTCAAAGCCCAGCCCCAGTGACACACTTCCTCCAACAAGGCCACACCTCCTAATCCCTCTCAAGTAGTGCCACTCCCTGATGACTAAGCATTCAAATATATGAGCCTGTGGGGGCCATTCTCTTAAGAGATCAGACTTTGACATTTCCTGACACCAGGTGGATTCCTTAAAGAGTTCTATAATAAAGGTACAGGAGGATGAGGTGGCTTAAATCCAGGCACTGAAGTCTGTTCCCTTAGTCCATGTATGCCATGGCGTACAATAAGCAAGCTCCTCTGGAGCACCCCCAAGCCTCTCTATCCCCCCTACTCCTTACTCCTTAGCTTCTGAACCTGGAAATTCATTCCTGAAACCGTCAGCCCATACACACCATTCTCAATTCCTAATTGCCTGGGCTCACCTGGCTATCTTCTGGGCATCTGCTGCCAAGCACAACAGCGCGCCCATCCATTGTGTGTTATTCAGCACCACAACCAGGATGCCTGGGCACTTCAGTGAAGGTTGATGGGTTAAAGAAAGGAGGCTGCGCTGCTTACAGCTGCCTCTGACTGAGGGCAGGAACCTGTCAGACCCCTCGGAAAGCTGTAACCAAGAATCTGATGACTCAACACACTGTACTAAATGGAAACATTTATTGGTGAAGCTATTTGGTAGTCTGTGGTTGGCTATTCCAGGGTGGGGGCTATGTTTCCATTTAGATGACATCAACTTTGTAAGGTCTAAATTTATTCATCCGTGTGGGGATATAATTTAGGACAAGTTATCAGTAGTCAATTTCTAAATAATTACAATGAAAGTATTTAACCCTTTAGGGAAATGATGTGCCATAATTATTAAGTAGTACATACAAATGTTTTCTTACTTTTACAGACTCAGGGGAAATTCACTCTGAATTAATGGCACTATTCACGTCTTGCTGAGCTCTATCTTTGGAGTTAAAGAAACAAGGCACTGGGCTGGAGAGATGCCTCAGCAGGTAAAGTTCTTGGTGCACAAGAGTGTGGAGCCCCCAGCACCCACAGGAATATTGGGTGGGCACGGCAACCTGTGATCCCAGCCCTTGAGAAGTGGGGACTTGGGATCCCAGGAGCATGCATGTCAGCTAGTCTTGGTGGGCCAGCAAGCTCTGGGTTCAAGTGAGAGGCCCTGCCTCGGCATACAAGATGGAAAGTCACTGAGGAACACACATGATGCCAGGCTATGGGCTCCACAGAGACATGCACATTCTCACACACAATACACAGTGTGGCCACATATACAGAAAATGTACACAAGCATGCACCCACACACATACGCACGCACAAACACACACAGTATGGCACATGTGCATGCGTGCACACAGTGGTATTCCTGTGCAGCAGAGAGTTAGAAGACACCTCAGTGTCACCAAACTAAGGCAGGACACACAGTGCCGAGGCTTCCTCTCAGCCTGAGTCTCTAACATGATTCCCTCAGGCACCAGCTGATCCCCCTCCCCATGAAGAGGTCTGTGCCTAACAAGGTGGTTTGTGGGGTGTACTCAGCACACGACTGCTAGGTGAAACAGACTCAAAGCATCAACGCACCACATGCCAGGTGATTTGAATTTACCATCTCCCAGGTCTGAAACCCTACTAGGAAGTATCAGCTTAGGTAACTCAGGCTAACCCACCTACTGAAAATGAGAAAATATGGGAAACTATTTTAAAAACATTCCTGGGGCTTCTTGAGATGGCGTAGTGGTGCCTGCCACCAAGCCTCACGGCCTGAGCTCAATTCCCAGGACACGCGTGGTGGAAGGAGAGAACTGGCTGCTGCAAGTTGTCCTTTGACCTCAAGAAGGCTGTGACACATGCGTACCCCTCCCCCACATAAATAATATATGTTATTCTTCCGCTAAGATATGGCAAACTAGCAGTTAGTAAAGTATAATGGAACCAAAACGCAAAAGAAATCCCGAGAGGTGCGTGGCACTGGGAGATGCTGTTTCCTTAGGAATGTCTGTCACTTCTGGAAGAGGAGGCTAAGAGTAGTACTTTGGACATCTTGTGGAACTGGGCAGACCACAATCAAAGTCTCCTTTCCAGATGACCACACCACTAAGCAGGCTGCTTCTCACAGTCATAGTAGCTCCCTGAACCCCTAATTCCAGATTGCAGGGACAGATTTCCCTGAAGCATCAACCCAGGGTTCTGGTTATTTCTATAAAGTATTATCTATGAGGTCTGCCATTTAACCAAGAATAACCAAGACTATAAAACGATGTAAATATATGCCGAGTATAGCCACGGGCAATAAGAACAGCATTTAATGTAAATATTAATAGGAAATTTTAAAAAATTACACTTGGGGCTGCGGAAGCGGCTCAGTGGGTAATGTGCTTGCTGTGCAAGGATGAGGTTCTGAGTTTGGATCCCAGCACCTGTGTAAAGCCAGGGATGTGGCACACACCTGTAACAGAATCACTGGAGATAGGGTGGAGGCAGGAGGATCCAGGGCTCACTGGTAGCCAGTCTAGCTGAAATAATTAGCCCCAGGTTCGGTGAGAGACCCTGCCTCACACAACGTACAAACAAACACGGAGAAGCAAGTGAGCAATACATTTCAAACATCAATCCCCGGCTCCTACATTGCCCTGCACAGGTGAACAGCACACACGCATATACACTCACACACACAAATACAATTTTTAAAAGAAATTGCACTTATGAGAATTCAAAGAGGTAAAAGATAGTTCCCAGGGAAACCAGAAACAGAACAAGCTAAAAGAACAAGCAGAAATCATAGATGGAAAAAAAAAAAAACAACCAAAAACCTAAAACCAAGGATTCAGCACTTGAAATTCAGTGAGAAAGAGGCAATCAGGGAACTCGCTGAGAGATCAAAAGGAGAATCTATTTCAAACTCAGCAATGGGAGGGTAGAAAACAGAGGAGCTGGGATATACAGGGAAACAGCTGGAATTGCACCGAGCACTAGGAAGGTGGAGGCTGGAGGATCATGAGTTCAAGGCCTGCCTGGGCTACATGAGACCCGTCTTAGACAGACAGACAGACGACAGATGGATAGAGGGGGACGTAGTGGGAAGTCTAGCAGGCCTGTGACTCTACTACAAAGATAAAGAGGCAATAGGTCAGAACAGATGGACGGCGGGAAGGCCAGTGCTATGGCTCAGGAGAGGAAGGTGCCTGCTGCTCTCTGAGCCTGAATACCTAAGTTTCATACCCAGGACCCTCATGGGGTAAGGCAGAACCGACTCCTGCCAGCTGTGCTCTGAGCTCCATACACAGGCATGCATGTGTGTACACATATAATAAATGCAATTGTAAAAAAGAAAGGAAACAGCGACCAAGAATGTTTTAAAACAAGAATATGATTAAGCACAGCTTTACATCTTAAAATGCACAGGCCCCTGTGGACTAGCTGACAATGAGGCAGTACCCAGGAAAATACTCAAAAACAAAGAGAAGCCTTAGAAGCAGCCAGGGAGGGCGGCTTGGGTTATTTCCAAAGAAGTAACAGTAAGATTGACGATTTCTTTTTTTCTGTCGCCTGGAACTCACTCTGGAGACCAGGCTGGCCTATGAACCCAGGAGACCCACCAGTCTCTGCCTCCTGAGTGTGCCACCACACTTGGCACAACAATCACTTTCTGAATGAATGCACGACATGCCAGTAGACAGGAAAGGAAACAACATCAACATTACATAAGCTCTTTCCAAAGAAATAGCAGCCATCTTGTACACGCCCTTCCAGAAATCAGGAACAAATTCACTTTCTGAGTCCAACCAAGCCAGGCCCAAACCCATGGGTCCACACCATCACACTGAAAGAAAGGAGGAAAACCAAATGTCCATATTCACAGATTCAGAGAGAAAAAATGTGGTAAATGCTAGCAGCCATCTATGGCAGACTCCTGGCAAAGGAGGACTAGATAGAATCTTCTGGAATCTGATAAGTAACTATAAATAACTACCTATAACACTCATCATCCTCTGCTGAAACACTGATGCTTCATGCTGAGACCAAGGACAAGAAAAGGAAGCTGTCACTGCCTGGATGAAGCATCAGCTGGTGGGAATGCTCTAAGAAATGTGTGGGTGGGGGGGCTCATTCAGATGTTTGATGCTGCATATTGATGATCTAAGAGAATCTGCACATCCACTTAGCTGGGAAACAGAAGGTTAGTTTAAAAAATAATAAACATGCAGGGCTGAGGAGATGGTTTGGTGGGTAAGAGCACTTGCTGTGCAAGCAAAGGACCTGAGTTCAAATCCCCAGCATGCATATAAAAAGCTGGTGTGGTCACACTAATAACCCCAGCACTGGGGTGCAGGATGGAAGATAAAAGGTCAGAAGATCACCGGGACTTGCTGGCTGCCAGCCCAGGTTCCCTTAATCAAGGGAACAAGGCATAGAAGTGATAGAGCAAGGCACACACATGTAAACACACACTCATGCATATACCATATACACACACATATCACATACATATACCACATACACACATATACCACAAACACGCATACCACATACACATGTATACCACACACACACCACATACACACATATACCACACACACATATAGCACATATACACGTATACCACACACACATATGCTACATACACACATATACCACATACATACATATAACACACACACACACATATGCCACAAACACATGTACCACATACACAATGCCCCCATATATAAGAGAAAAGAAAGCATTTAGAAAAGGGAAGAAACAAATGCTAACATCAAAAATACAAAACGTAAGAGTAAACCAAAGATGTTAGACTTCTCCATAGATAAATTCCAAATGTTATCTGCAGGAATTTTAAGTCTGTAAACACATGGAAGGATATATCATGTTTGTGAATGTCAAGGTTCAATATTGTAAAGAACATTTACGAATTGATCTACGACAAATTTGATGTCATTTCAATGGAAACCAGAGCAAGTCTTGTTCACTTTCTGGAGACTGGGCAGTCAAACTGACTTAAAGACTCATGCGGAAATGCAAATGACGGCAAGACATCTGTCCCAGTGGGTACTGGAACTTGCTGCCCAGCAGCAGCCTTAAGACACAAACAGAAAAAGGTGATTTGGTCCAAAGAACTAACAAATCAAGTAACAGAATAAAAAGTCCAGAAAATGCCTGGAGTTCCAGGATGTTCAGAGAAGGAACCCTGGGCTGGGCCCCTAGGGAGCATCCTTCTGCTCTGTGTACTCTGGGTAAGGCTCATCATCCATTGAAGATCACAGTTTCCTCATCTATGAAGCACCTGGGCCAGGTCATCAAAATTCAGGTTTGAGATCAGAATTAAGTTCAAACATCTCCAGTTTGCAGAGTTTCTAGTTCCTACCTCTACCCACAAACAAGATAACTTTTCCATGAAACCAAACATCATTTTGTAGAAAGTGGGGGTCAGTACAAAAATCTGAGATTCTGGACCTGTGTCCTTATAGTCCCAAATAGTCCAGGCAGCCTAGGGTATGGGCTGCTAAGGTTTGTTTTGATGGCCCACTTAGAAGGCATAGAAGCCAAGCATGGTGATATGGGGCTTTATGCCAGCACTTGGGAGGCAGGTGGGTCTCTGTAAACCCGGAGAATGCTGTGCTCCAGCCTGCTCTCGGTGACCGAGCAAACCGGTTGTGGAAGCACAGGCAGCAGATCCTGGATGTTTGGCTCTGACGGCCCAAGGAGGAGTAGGCCACCACATCACTCGCCCATGTGAACGTGCTTTGTAGAAGGGCAAGGGTATTCTGTGATTTAAGTGGCCATATGTGTTCAATTCACATCCTTACAGGGTACAGGACAAGTACTACATACACCCATCAAACCTACTCCCAGTGCAAACCAGGACAGACCAGTTTCACAAAGCTAGAGACTAAAGAGCCATAACTAGGAATCTACCTACCAGACAGCAGGGGTCATGTTCACAAATGGTGAGCTCACACCCTCCTCTCCAGCGCCACCCCTTGAAAGGGGAGCAAGGCAGTTTGTGTCTTCATGAAACCAAGTTGCACAAATGTTGGCGCCAAGCCAACGTTGTTTCCCCCTGAATTTTTTAAACCATAGCAGTTCGGAAGAAAGTATTTTCATTTTATTAGTAACAGGCACATTTGATAGACTCCTGAGGATTTTTTGTTGTTTTTTTTGGGGGGGGATGGGAGTTTCTTTGTGTGGCTCTGGCTCAGTCCCAGAACTCGCTCTGTAGACCAGGCTGGCCTTGAACTCAGAGATTCACCTGCCTCTGCCTCCAGAGCTCTGGGATTCTACCACCGCCTGCCTGGCTCGTGTGGAATTTTTAAGCCATCTTACTATCCACTTTTAGTGAACTGAGAAACTTCCTCTGATTATCTATAAAATGGATGGCCAGGTCTCTAGTTAACTAAAGTTTCACCGCTGAGCCATGGGTCCACTGTTTAGCAAGTAAAATTTCTAGACTGTATGTTAAACTATGAAGACCTGACTTACACGTCACAGTAACCCAGTGATGCAGTCACAGTTATTTTCCCATTTTGTAAGCTGTTCGTCTAGAGTTCCTTCTGTGGCTGGAGAGCGAACCCATGAGTCTGGCTTGTCCAAGAACGTGAAGTGAGCAGGAATGTGTGGTGCACTGACTCTGGGGGGAACAGAAGCTTCCTGTTTAATCGGCCTTCTATTTTAAATGCACCAGCATCGGCTTCCACAAGCACTCATCTACGAGCAGTGACGACGTGCTGCCCTGAGCTCCCTCCCTGTGTTAACCTGGCTGCACGGTCCTGGTCAAGGTCACCGAGCTCTGTGACTCTGTGACCCACAGGAGTCCCTGGAGGAAAAGCCAGACTCCTCCTCGCTGCAGGGTTGTGGGACACAGGCTACCCACCCAGGACTGTTCCTTCCCTCCTGCCGCTGATTAAAACGCCAGCCCCACACCAGGAAAAACAGGAAGCTGGTTTCCAGCTATGCCAGAACAAGAGCCCCACTGTTCCCTGCCCCTGGCAGGAGGCAGCGGCTGCCAGTGCAGGAGCTGCTGCCTGTGCAAACAGCCAGCCTCAGGGCTATGTTGGGCAGGCCACGGGCAGTCTTGGACAAGGACAGCTTCTCCAAAGTTGCTGCTCAGTTCCCCTGCTCAGTCCTGAGCTACAGACTGGCTAGGAGCATCGAGGTCACTCTGTATGTGTCCGTTTGGTCTCTGTGCACCACCTGTAAGGCGGGTTTCATAGTTTTGCAGCATGGATGTAGAGGACAGAGCGCTCAGGAGGCGTGTTTACATCACAGTGGCAGAGCCCAGACCTGGCTCACCTACTTTCAAGGCCCCCAGTTTGATGTGGTTTTCATTACGGAATGCTGGGAAATTCTTAAATTTGGCCAAAAAGGCATATCTTGATTTTTATTTGACTAATAAAACAAACAGAGAAACCAGTAAGTTAGCACCAGTTTCTTCATAAAGAAAAGCATTTAGTGGGGTTTGGCGGCTCATGCTTGGAATTCCAGCCTTCAAGGGCTGAGGAAGAAAGATCACTGTGAGGTGGGGGGTGGGTAGCTTAAGCTACAAAGTGAGCTTCAGGTTAGCCTGGGCTAGAGTGCCCATATTCTAACTAGCTAGCTGTCTAACTATGCAGTAACCCACCAATGACAAAAGGCAACAACACAACGCATAATTTCAATAGTTGTTGCTCTAGGGAAACAATAAACTGCTACTATGCTTTGGAGAACAATTTGGTAGCCTGTCCCAAGAGTGGAAGATTTCCTCCCTTCTTCCCTCCTCTGTCCCTCTTCCTTCCCTTTCTAAGACAGTGTCTCACTGTCTAGCTCTGTCTGGCCTTGAACTTGCTATGCTGACCAGGCTGGCCTTCAATTGAGATCCACCTGCCTCTGCTTCTGAGTGTTGGGATCAAAGGTGTGTGCTACTAGGCTAGCCCGCTGATGCTATTGTGTACGCTTTTACTCCACAATCCCAGGTCCTAATACCCTGAAGGTTTCAGTTAAAATGTGAAGAATATATGCACTAAGGAAACCTTCTATGAGCTGTTAGAAGCAGGAAGAGTGGGAAGCAGCGGAATGTGACAGAAAGGGACAATGGGTAGCAAGGACAGTGTATTTACTCAGCAAAATATCACCCGGCCTCTAACACTGATGGGTATAATTTTTTTGGAGATTTTTCTTTTTTGCTTTATTTTAAGGGTGCTTTACCCACATACATGTATGTGTACCAAGCACATGCAAGGCATGTAGAGGCCAGAAGGGACAAGGTCCCTTGGGATTGGAGTTACAGATAATTGTGAATCACCACATGGGTTCTGGGAATTGAACCTGGGTTCCCTGGAAGAGCAGCAGGCAAGGCTCTTTTTTTTTTTTTTAATTGAGCTATATAGTTTTCTCCGCTCCCCTTCCTTCCTCTCCCCTCCCCTTCTGCCCTCTCTCATGGTCCCCATGCTCCCAATTTACTCAGGAGATTGTGTCTTTTTCTACTTCCCATGTAAATTAGATCCATGTATGTCTCTCTTACGGTACTCTTTGTTGTCTAGGTTCTCTGGGATTGTGAATTGTAGGCTGGTTTTTCTTTGCTTTATGTCTAAAAGCCACTTATGAGTGAGTACATGTGATATTTGTCTTTCTGGGTCTGGGTTACCTCACTCGATATGATGTTTTCTAGCTCCATCCATTAGCCTGCAAATTTCAAGATGTCATTATATTTTTTCTGCTGTGTAGTACTCCATTGTGTAAATGTACATTTTCCTTATCCATTCTTCAGTTGAGGGGCAGCAGCCAGTGCTCTTAACCACTGAGCCACCTCTTCAGCCTGACTGATACTGTCTATATAGCAAAATAAAAACATAGCTCACTGAAACATTAGGAAAGAATAATTGGGGTCCTGGGGGTACGGTGTGGAGGGTAGAGTGCCAAGGATGAGGACCTGACTCTAGTCCCTAGGATCCATATACTGCTGAGGCACAGTCCTGCACTTAATTCTAGTGCTGGGTGGGGAGTGGTGTGTGTGAGCATGAGCGTGTGTGTGCTTGTGTCCGTGTTTGTGTGGACAAGTGTATTGGAGCATTCTGGTCAGCCAGTCTAGCCATACAGTGAGAAATCCCAGCTTCCAAAGATAAGATGGAGACCAATAGTAGAAATCACCGTGTCGAGTCTCTGCCCTCCACATGCACCATGCACATATCTGCATACACACACACACACACCCCAACCATGCAAACACATACAACCAAGAAATAAAAATAACAAAGATAATGATATAGAGTATATATAGCTTAGGTGAAATGTGGTTATAGAGACGGTTTGCAGGGCAGGCAGGGGTGGCGAGAGTGCATTGATCACGATGCCTCGAGCAGCCTTTTCCGATGGGTCTGCATGTGTCTGCCATGGGTTCCGCTCCCTATCGGGCGTTTTTGAAGCACAGCCACATCTGGAGTACTCCTGCAGGCACCAACGGACGCTCACCCACTTGGCGGGTGCTGCCAGGCGATGTGTTTTCAGGGGCAAGCATGGAGGCTGGCTCACGGTATCCCGCCTTTCATGTGGCCTCTTGGCAGCGCTCGTGCCCTGACCCTACAAAAGGGACTTTTGTTTCCGTTAACCACCTGTGGCTTGCGCTGCACAGTCATGGGGACGACATGCTGAGGACTTTGTTTGCTTTCCACCTTAAGAACAGAGGGCTCCATTCACCATGTGCCACACGGCTGATACCATGCAAAGGCCCTGTGTATCCAACCTTCCCTACCGGGCCTATAGGCTAACTTTCATCTCCCTCACCCACAGGAAAACTTCAGGGTGTGCTCAGAGTGAAGCTGGTGTCCGTGGAGTGCTCCCAACATGTGCACTGCGTGTCTATGAGCACCCACGTTTGGCTTACGGAAAAGCTACCTGACGCAGTTCATTCTTGCTTTATCCACTATGCCCCATTCTTCAGAGTCACTCTACGGCTGTGTGCGTCAAGGCCCAGCATCTGTTTGATAAATGTCCCCTGGTGTTATGTGACAGTGGGTTTTAACTGTCAGCGTGACGCCATCTGGAAGCGCCTGGCAGAGTCTCAACGAGGAGTTGTGTCAATCAGGTTGGTGTGTGGGTGGCATACCCATGAGGAATGACAGCAGTGGATGCAGGGTGACCTGCCCACCGTGGGGGGCATCGTTCCCTAGGCTTGGGTCCTGGACTGCATAAAAGAGAAAGTGAGTTGAACAGCAAACACGCATGCGTTCCTTGCTCTCTGTTCCTGGTTATGAATGTGATGCGACCAGATCCCCTGAGCCCCGTCCCTGTGACTGCTCTGAAGACCTGTCACCTGGAACAGAGAGACAGATAACCCCTGTCCCCCTTACACCGTTTGTCAGGGGAAGGAAGTGAAAGCAGAACAGTGTGCAACCCTCCTGGCCCTTTGTGGTCTCTTCCAGGCCTGGCTGTCACCCCATCCCTGTCTCCTTTAGCTTCTCTGCTCACCCCACATGCATAACATACATGAACATGTGCACACGGCTCGGCATGTTTTCTACAGGGTCAAGGGGGTAGGGCAAATGTCCTTAAGTCTCTGTTTTTAAGAGAAGACTGTAGGTGGCATAATTTTTAAGAACATAGTTCTCAGCTGGGCGGTGGTGGCACACACCTTTAATGCCAGCACTTAGGAGGCAGAGGCAGGCAGACCTCTGAGTTCGAGGCCAGCCTGGTCTACAAAGTAAGTTCCAGGTCAGCTAAGCAGAGAAACCCTATCTCGGAAACAAACAAACAAAAAATAACATCGTTTTCTAAAAAAAAAAAAAAAAAAATGCTAACTTTAATAATTGAGAGTATCCTAATTTTTAAAAAGTTCCCAATTTTGATGGGCGGTAGTGGCGCACGCCTTTAATCCCAGCACTCCGGAGGCAGAGGCAGGCGGATCTCTGTTGAGTTAGAGGCCAGCCTGGTCTACAAGAGCTAGTTCCAGGACAGCTCTAAAACTACAGAGAAACCCAGTCTCGAAAAACCAAAAATAAATAAATAAAAATAAAAAGTTCCTAATTTTTACCCGTCTCCCTTTGAACCCATTTTGAAGCCGCTGTTCTCAGAAGGGCTGTGTGTGAATGGGTCCTAAGACCCTTAAGGGCAGAGCACAAATTCCAGACCTGGCTGCTGTGTGACAGCATAATTGTGTAATTTGATGTCTCTGAGATTATGCTTCACATCTATCTGAGCAATGCACATTCCAGAGAAGAGCAAAAGAAGTTTTTAACAGGGACAGGGCAGGGGTGACAGTCCACTTGGACACAGGCTCCATCATCACAATGAGGGCAGTTTATGATTGCAATTCTCCTAGGCTACCTACATAGGCAGGTCCACACAGAAGGCACATGCCAGCTACACAGGCAGGTCCATAGGACTGCACATGCTAGCTACACAGGCAGGTCACACGGATTGCACATGCTAGGTACACAGGCAGGTCCACA
The DNA here is from genome assembly GCA_004026605.1 of Ondatra zibethicus. Lineage (NCBI taxonomy): Eukaryota > Metazoa > Chordata > Mammalia > Rodentia > Cricetidae > Ondatra > Ondatra zibethicus. The sequence goes on along the minus strand of PVIU01002512.1, from coordinate 31,326 downwards.
CAGACTGCACATGCCAGCTACACAGCAGGTCCACACAGATGGCTTATTCCACACAGCAGGCACAGGCACCATCATGGGAACCTCAGAGCGCCTATGCATGGCCAGGGTAAGAGCAGTTTCAGCTTAGGAACAACAGGAAAGTTCAGTGGAAAGGCAAAGGGCGTGGGTGACAAGCCAGCCTAGCAGGGTGGTCCTTGCGGCTCTCTCCCCACCTCAGTGACAACATTCCTCTGCGCATTCTTTGGAAACCAAATCGCAACAGTCTGTGCCTACTAGGGTTCCGGTGACCCCACATCCTGGGAACGTTGGCTCCAGAGGTTTTCATCAGCCTTTGTCTCCCGGGATCCCCGTGAAACACCAGGAAGGCACTGCTGAAGTACCAGGAGCCCCAGTGGGCTGGCTGCTCCCTCTGGGCACTTGGCTCTCTCCGAATCCGAAAAGATCGTAGGAATCTTATCCACCAGTTTTCTGGCAGCAAACAGAAGGAACTCTCAAAATGGGAAATGTGAGGAGTCTAATGAGGGCGCCATTTATTCAGGGCCCGAGTGCAGGTCTCTGGGACCAGTCTCAGCAACACACACGGACACGTTCAGGGGGAAGAGAGGTCACTGGAACTAGACATAGTACCAGGGACCAGATCTTTGGTGGTGTCACAGGGCGGAGCTAGGAGAATCAATACTTCCTTCTAGCTCTCCCTGCTCCCCAATGAGCAAAATCAAGAGGATGTCAGGAAGCTAGGGAGTCCATTCATATAGCCCCAACTGGGGAGAATCCAGGGCACAGACAGGATGGGGAAAAGCCTGGGGGGAGGGACAGAGAACATTTGGCCCAAGAACTAATTCACTCACCCTCTGACTTAAAAGTTCTGTGCCTGGGAAGTGGGAAGCGACAGACAGCGGTGGAACTGGGCTGGGAAGTCACCCAGCGGCCAGTCCACACTACTCCGTGTGATTCCAGGACACCCCCTTACAGGTACCCTACTCTATAACTCAGGCTCCGGCCTTGAAACACAACAGGCTTTCATGTCAGTTAGGACTGTGGGTATCTGTTTTCTGAATGGTGCATTCCAAAGCCACCCCTCCCTGAGGCAGTCCACATTCCCCAGAGAGACTCCCCAAATGCCTGGCGGTTCAAACCTGCCTGCGACAAGCTGGGAGTGGGAAGTCCAGGCTTTCACAAGTTAAAGGGGTTGGAGCTCAGAGTCAACACCGGGTAGCAGGTACAGGAGTGCAGACTCAAAGGGGTCTGGAAGACAAATCTGCGAGGGGCAGCGGGAGGAGGGAAGAACAACCAGCAGCTTGGAGAGCTGGGCCCTGGCCCTTGGTGACCTGGCTGTGCTCTCCCACCCTACCCACATACGGAAATAGCTGTGCATTGACCCACGAACTGCCCAGGCCTGGAAAAATACTCCAGGATATTTTAAAAAATCACATGTTCTCTCAAGTCTCTCAAAACTTGACTAGAGGACTGGCTGGCTAAAAAAAGAACGAGTCACTGAGATTCTTTATGAAGACGTTATCTGCATGACGAGTTCAAAGGGAAAGACCAAAATGTTATGAGTCTCGGATTCCTTCAGAAATCCTATCAACCTTGTCCCTTTCTGAAGCAAGACAAACTCCCTAACTCTCTGAAAAACAAGTTTGTATCAATAAGTGTGGCAGTGGTCACTGGGGAGCAGCGATGGCCACTGACGATCCCTGCCATCAGATATCGCCACAGCTCTGTATCGATGAAACAGAACACTCCAGAACTCTTACTGGGCCTCCTGATTTTTACATTCATTCATCTCATCTCCATTCTTCCCAGAACAAAGTCATGAGACTCGGAGCAGTAGGTGGGGGCAGATGATAGAGGAAGATTCTCCCACCTTTTCCTGTTTTTTCCTTCTTTCTTTCTTTTTTTTTTTTTTTTTTTCAGGCAGTAGAGCAGCTCCAAAGGCTTGGGAGCAGAGGAGTGACTTGACTCCATTGTGTTTGATAAGTCACTGAAGAGATGGTGATGATGGTGGGGGCGGGGGAGAAGAGGAGGAGGAGGCAGCAACAACCCAGAGTCAGGAAGCTGAGCAGAGAGGCTGTTTCGATATTGCAGTCCGGATGCAAGGGTGGACAGAAAAATAACCTCCCGAGGCTGGAGATAGGCCATTTGGTACAGTGCATGTGGGACAAGCATGAGGGCATGAACATGTGGCCTGAGGACACATGTAAAAAATTGGGCATGGTAACACATGCTTGTAATCTGGCCACTGGGAAGGCAGAGACAGGCTGACCCCTGTGGTTTAGATCCCAGTGAGAAGCTCTGTCTCAAAACACAAGGGGGACAGAGACTGAGGAATAACACGGCAGGTTTCTCTCTGGTCTCCACACCTATGATTCATATCTGCACATGTGCACTCATGAATGTTCATACATGCTGGTGTGCACACACACACACACACACACACACACACACACACACACACACACACACACACACACACACACACACACACACACACACACACACACACA